>SKCR01044172.1:0-77674 GCA_019454045.1 Zanthoxylum bungeanum
AAATGGCCAACAACAATTCCTTGTGGCCAACAGAAAGGAGCAATCCAAAGAATTGCAGGAATTTATGAAGTTGGAGCAAACACAGCAGTGAATACCAGGCTGGATCAGATATGCAAATGTCTAGAAACACTTAGCACGCAAGTTGTGAACATCACGGGATCCACAAGTTCACCATATGGAGGAGCACCAGAGCCAAACCAACATTAAGAGACGGTGAATTATGTCAACAATTTCAACAGACAAGGGAACAATCCATATTCCAACACCTACAACCCAGGGTGGAGGAATCATCCTAATTTATCATGGAGCAACAATTCAGGCCAACAGCAGAACTATCCACCTGAATTCCAGCAACAGAACAAAGGCCAGGAGCAGGCAAATGAATCAGGAATAATAGAAGTTTTGACCTACTTGAAAAAGATGGAAGCAAAACACGACTCTCAAGCAGCAAGATATGACACTATATTTCAAGCCATTCATTCAGCTCTATCAAAGCACTAGAGAATCAAATCGGACAACTAGCCAATGCTCAGAGTTACAGACCGCCAGGTACCCTTCCTAGCAACACAGAGCCAAATCCAAGGAACATGGGGATGAGCAATGTCATGCCATCATGTTAAAAAGCGGTACTGAAATCAACAAAGATGTTGGAGCCAAAACAACTGCTGAGGAAGTTCCAAAAGAAACAAAGCAACAAATGGAGGAAAAAGAAGCAAAGGAAAAAGAACAGATCACTCCACCTCCACCTTTTCCTCAACGTCTTCAGAAGAACAAATTAGACAAGAAGTTTTCTCGGTTCCTGGAGATCTTCAAAAAGCTGCATATCAACATTCCATTTGCAGAAGTATTGGAACAAATGCCCACCTATGCCAAATTCATGAAAGATATTCTTTCACGAAAACGGAGATTGGGAGATTACGAGACAGTAGCATTAACAGAAGAATGCAGTGCCATCATTCAGAGGAAACTTCCCCCGAAGTTGAAAGATCCTGGCAGTTTCACTGTTCCTTGCGTCATAGGAGAACATAACTTTGGTAAGGCTTTGTGTGATTTAGGTGCGAGTGTTAACTTGATGCCTTTCTCTATTTTCAGGAAATTACAGATTGGAGAAACAATGACAACTTCAGTCTCACTGCAACTTGCTGATAGAACGCTTGTATTTCCAAGAGGCGTAGTTGAGGATGTGCTGGTCAAAGTTGACAATTCATTTTCCCAGCAGATTTTATTGTCCTTGATATGGAGGAAGACGCAGACGTACCAATCATCCTTGGGAGACCATTCTTGGCTACAGGTCGAACCATTATTGATGTACAAAAAGGAGAATTAACCATGAGGGTACAAGACCAAGAAGTAACATTCAATGTTTTCAAGGCCATGAATTTCCCAGATGATGAAAAGAATGAGGAATGTTTCAGACTCGATGTGATTCACAGTACCATTCAGAACTCCAATGCAATGCAAAGTTCTACTGACAAACTTAAAACATGTCAATTGCCTGTGGAGCCTAAAGATAAAGCGTCTTTTGTACTGAAGGAGCCAATTCTTGCACTACAAGCAACAGAAGAGAAAAGTTTCCACCAACTCAACGAATTGGAGGAATTTCACAATCAGCCTTTTGAGGATGCCAAATTGTACAAAGAAAAGGGCAAGAAAAGACATGATGAGAAGTTAGTGCACATACAACTGGAACCATGGCAGAAGGTACTGTTAAACAAATCAAGGGTGAATTCTTCCCATGGAAGCCAAAATCACGGTGGTCAGGTCCATTTGTGATCACCAAAGTTTACCAAATAGAGCCGTTGAGATACATGATCCTGACGCTAACAAAACTTTCAAGGTTAAAAACAAGTGTGTCAAGCACTACTGGGGAGAATCATTTGAGCGACAAAAAGAAAGTGTTACACTTTCAGATCCAGCTTAACGTTCGAAAAGTCACGTCTAGCTGACGACTTTAAACTTAGCGCTCGCAGGGAGGCAACCCATGCAATTTGTGTATATATTGTGATTTTGTGTGATTTAATTTTGTGTGTTTAGTTTTTGCAGATTAAGATGGAAGAAGCTCTCTCAAATCTTCGCAAGCAATTTCCGTCTCTCCTCAAAAATCTCAGATGAAAGTCTACAAAGCTCGCTTGGAACGGATGAGGTTATTGACAATCCATGGAATTCCTAATGATATTCGTTGGGTAATTGAAGCACGAGTCCGATTGGTAGGATCCAGACCTTTTTTACTATCACGATATTAATTCGCTACTAATCGTCCTTTGGAAGATACTTGTGCCCGTCATTGCACTTTTGAAGACATCCAGAGTAAAACATGGAAGCCACTTCAAGAAGACGAGTTGAAAACATCTGTGTGTTTTGCGGTAGCACTGTTGGTACTAAGCCACAATACATAGAAGCAGCACATGAATTGGGTCGAGTCTTAGCAGCAAGGAATATGCACTTAATATATAGCGGAGGCAATCTTGGACTAATGGGGATTATTTCAAAGGCTGTACAGGAAGGAGGCAGTCATGTTTTGGGAATCATCCCAAAACCCTTGGCAGAGGCAAATCTTATTGGATCATCAAACGGAGAGGAACTGATCGTGCCAGGTATGTCTGAACGATTGGTAGAAATGATTAACCGTGCTGATGCTTTTATTGCTTTGCCATGTGGCTTGGGCACATTGGAGGAAATTTTTATTGTACTATCTTGGGCGAACCTGAACATACACCAGAAACCACTTGGACTGTTTAATGTTGATGGATTTTATGATTTTCTTTGTGGTTTCTTGATGATGCTCGGAGAAATGGGTTCGTGTCAAACCTATAAAAGAACTCCTCTTCACTGCCAGAACTGCTCCGGATCTAATAGACCAACTCATAGCCTATGAACCACAAGTTGACCATATCCTTTCAAAAATAAATTGGTTTGAGGACGATCGTGGTAAGAGGCGTAGAATTAATCTGGATCTTAACCTTTAATTTCCGGTAGATTTCAGCTAACCAGGTACGACCTTCTTAACTCTCCTTTTACTGTTTAAGACATTGGGGACAATGTCTCATTTAGGTTTGGGGGAGGAAATAGTTGATCAGTACCTTGTTTTTAGTTTGTGTGTTATTTTTATTTTTAGTCCAAAATTTTTCGAAAAATACAAAAAAATTGAAAAATTTTCAAAAATTACAAAAATATTTTGTGTTTTTTTTTGTGTTTTTAATTTGACTAAAAAGGTGAAATTGGTAAGAGATAACTGAGTAAGGAGTTTCCACTCCTGATACGTATCTCAAGCCTATTTTCGAAACAAGTTAATTTTTGTTTATTTTATTTTGAATTATTTAATTTGTGAATTCTCCTTAAAACGGACTAAAATGATCTTCATATGTCAGTTAGCAAATATTATCAACATATATAGTAACATACGGACATGAGTTAAAATTGAAAAGTTTGTAATATTCAGTGCTCTAGTTTAATTGGAGGAAGCATCTCAAAAAGCAGTGGAGTAAAAAAAAAAAAAAAAAAAAAAAAAAAACGTCTGAGATCCGAGTTATTAAGTCTGTAAGGTGTTTTAACACCTAGTGCCCTAAAGCCAACTGGTTTGGGAGTCACTGGCCCAAAGCTCGTTACATGGATTCGAAGATGCTGGCAAAAATATATATATCTGAAGTCTGAGTAATTAAGTCTGTAGGGGTGTCTTAACACCTGGTGCCCTAAAGCCAACTGGTTTGGAGCCACCGACCCAACACTCGCTACATAGATGGAAGATATTGTATATAAATAAAAAAAAAATAGAAAAAAAAAATCAAAGAAAAATCAGAAAAATCAGAAAAATTATTCCATTGCTGCAAAAAGATGTGAAATCTGATAGAACTTTAGGACAAAAATATTACTCTCTTATCAACTACACTTATGACTGTTGTGGGCAAAAATGAGTTGTTTAATATTTTGTTGGCTGTGTATATGGAGAATGGTAAAAATAATCGGAGAATTTACTTATTCTGTAATTTAGAATGAAACAAAACAATTATTGACTTGGAGTAGAAGTTTCACCTGATTAGTCACTAACTTCTTTATTCTATTTTCTCTTGCCTTTTTGCTTTTGTGTGCATTAGTTTTATTATCTTTTTACTTTTGTAAAATGTTTTGTGGTAACGTTGCTGTAAACCCTCATGAGACTACAACTCGTCCACTAGGGACACCTAGGGGTTTAAAGGCTTGTTGCATATGCTAAATGCAATCGTGATCCCTACGAAAGTGGCTTAGTTTAATTTTAATTTTATTTTGTTGTTTTGCTCGAGGACTAGCAAAATGTTAGGTTTGGGGGTGTGATGAGCGGAAAATATATCAATATTTACCGTCCCTTTTACTTAATATTTTGTTTAGTTTCTCGGGTTTGATGAACGTTTTGATGTGTTTTAGTTTATTTTGCAGATAAAATAATATTGGGACTTAATGAAATCATTTAGGACAAAATGTGGATCAAATAAGGGCAATTATTGGACTTGATATATTAATTTTGGAGATTGGAAACTTGAAAGGGCGTTTTTGACGAAGTGCAGTTTTGGAAATTCCAGTTTTGCGCATCTATCGTATTTTTGGCATAACTGTTTACTCAGATATCGGATTGAGCTGATTCAAGTTCCAATTAAGAAGACTCAACGATCTACAACTTCGAAAGAGAACATATTTTCAAATTCTGATGATTTCATGACCGAAATTGATGAACCATCCAGAAGTGTGTGGAGTGTAATTATTAAAAGTCATTATCAATCATTTTCAAAGCAAAATATTAATTAATTAATATTAATAAAAATTATCAAATCAACACCAAACAAGATAAGCAATTAGTGGAACAATTATGGATTTGGTGGAGTAATTAGTGGAGAAATTAATAATGGATTTGGTGGAGAATTTGATGGATGATTTGATGGTGGCAAAATTTTGCCTATAAATACCAAGCCATTTCATTTGTAAAATTCATACTTTCTTCTTTGAAATTCTTAATGAATAAATAAGAAGATTGTATCTAGATTGTTTATTTTTAGTTTTCAGTAATTAATTTTCAGTTTCGCACTTTCTTTTTTTACTTTTCAGTTTTTACTTTCTCCGAAATTTACTTTTACGCACAGTACTTTTCTTTCTTTAATTTTTCAGTTTTTACTTTCCGAAATTTACTTTTACGCACAGTACTTTTCTTTCTTTAATTTTTCAGTTTTTACTTTTCAGTAATGAGGAGGTAACTCCCCCAGCTAGGGTGAAAGGTAATTCTTTTACTGTTACTATTTAGATTAATCTCCCTAAAAATAATATATTCACTATTTAAAATATTGACTTAAAAAGGATACCGCCAGATTGGTCGGTTGGTAATTCATTTTAATCTGATTTAAACCTAACTAATAAAGGATACCGCCAGATTGGTCGGTTGGTAATTAATTTTGAATCCACCTTTATGGCTGGTTGGACTTAATTTGACTAAAAGGTTACCGCCTATATGGCTAGTTGGAAAAAGAATCACAAGTTTATATATTATTTTATGGGAGTGTGGGACACAGAAACTGGGCGACGCCGTTCCTAGGCTCGTGGCCTAGTTGGGAAGGATTACATAACATGGAGTCGCCACCCGGTGTGAACCGGGACAAAGATTAAGGCCGCAAGCACCACCCCTCGCAAGGGAAGACCTCAAACCGTTGGGTTCGGAATAGTCCCTTACTTATGTCCTTGTAATGAAATGATTCATGTAATAATTTAACTAAGCTTAAGTAACACTTATTTCTAAGAGTATCATGCTTCTAAATTCTCATATGCAAAATAAAACTTATGTGTACATTTTCACATATATCTCATATTTAAAATTGCATGCTTAACATATATCAAGATAGCAACGAACATACAACTTTACATATCACATTCAGGAAAACACAAGCACACATATTGACCATACAAGCACACTATGGGCACTTTTCCAAGCGGTACGTGGAATTGTAGCCCAAGTACAGACCGCACTACCGTCCATTCGGAATCGGCTACGGAGTTTACGTCTGGGTTTCCATCCGATATACCGCAAGAAATAATACTCAAATGTTATCATGACATAAGCATACGAATTGTAATACATTGACACATTTGCATAAGAAAGATCACCAATAGGCGATTATGCATGAATATAATAAGACAGACTCAGTTCAGTGTGTGCACGTTCGTGTAGCGTTCATAAACGTGTTCGAACGGAAATGAAACAGAATGCTCACGTTCGAGTAGCGTTCGTAAACGCGTTCGAACGAAATGAAACAGAATGCTCGCGTTCGTATGGCGTTTGTTAACGCGTTCGAACGGAAATGAAACAGAATGCTCACGTTCGTATGGCATTTGTTAACGCGTTCGAATGGAAATGAAACAGAATGCTCACATTCGTATGGCGTTTGTTAACGCGTTCGAATGGAAATGAGACCTGATGCATGATAAGGCAAAATGTATGCGCGTTCGAGTTGCGTTCGTGAACGCGTTCGAACGGACACGGACCTGATGCATGAAATGGGATGCAATACATAAACAGAAAATAAAGGGGCGCGGGGAAGCACTGCCGTAAAGGTGGCCTTTTGGGGCTCTTGATCTCTCAAAGAGAGACCTTTAGACCAACGTACTAAGCCCATGCGCGTCACATTACACATACAAAAACAGAACCAATCCTATCAACCAAGTATGTCCGATTGAACACATCTTACATCCAATCTGAACACACATCAACCGGCGCGGCAAAGCATCGTGGTAACGGGTTTGAACCCCTCCCCATAAGGGATCTTTCATTCCACTTACTAAGCCCATGCGCTTGATTGATCCATGCATAAAAGATAAACTCAATAATATCAAACTAAGTATGCCCGATTGAACGTATCTTGCATCCAATCGAACACACATCAACCGGCGCGGTGAAGTAGTGTCACAAAGGTGGCCTTTTCGGCTATTTGTCTCCCAAATGGAGGACCTTTGGACTAACTCACTAAGCCCATGCGCTTGATTGAATCATACATAATAAGCAACATATTGAATTCAAGTAAAGAAAACTAAATAAACAAAAAGCAACACAACGAAAGAGAGCTGATGCCGTTTACTCAAGCGGTACGTGGAGTTGTGGCCCGAGTACAGATCATATTACCGTCCATTCGGAATCGTCTATGAAATTTATGTCCGGGTTTCCATCCGATATACCGCGAGAGTTGACACATCTCTCATTCATCCAATACCCACAACATATTACATCTCATAATTCATGCATATTTATATACTCAAAGACCACAACACACATCCATAAACGACTCTCATGTGAATAGAATTCAATAATAAAAAAAAAAAACGAATATACAAATGAAAAGGTACCCTCAGGTCTAACCTTTTAAATCACCTCTCGGATGTACGGTACACGATCGTCGGAAGGGTGGATGCTCCGCAACTCTCCCGGTTCACTGGTTCACTGTTCTCGTTCGTTGTCTTTACTGTTTTGAGTCGTCGTTCTCCTCCGTCTTTTGCTATTGTTTTCTTGTGGTTTTGCTGTCGTTTCCCTTTTATCTTCTGCTTATTGTTTTTTTTTGGGTGTGTTCCTCCTGTAATTTTTATGTGTGTTTGTGTATGAGTTAGGGGCTAGCTACTAGCTAAGGTTGAGAAGGTTGGTGAAGGGTTCTTTTTATAGGCAAAGGGTTAGGCTTGACAAGGAAAGAGATTTGGCTAATTGAAGAGAGATTTGATTTGGTTTGGTTAGGGAAGTCAAAGATTGAGGGGGGACAAATCTTGGCTAGATAGGGAAGGTTGAATATTTGATTGGCTTGGATTAGGAATACAATATTTTAAGTTTGGGAATAATCTTATTAGATTGGGAATATAATTGGTTGATTGATTTTATCTTGGTATGATTATATTTTGATTTAGTGTGTGATTTGTTTAATTTAGGCATGATTTTAGTTTAAGTTGGTAATTGTTTATTTTATGTTTGGTATATTTTTTTATTTATTATTTAATTAATTTAATTATTATCTTATTTAGTTAATGTTTTAATTAATATTTATTTATTTAAATTGGGATGTGTTTTATGGGCTTTGGGGGGCTAATTGGGCTGGATGTGAGGCTAGCAGCAAAACCAGAATTACCGACACCGTTCGAACGCTTCCTCGAACGCGGCATGAACGCCCGCAATCCGTTTGACGTTCGAACGTAAACACGAACGCAGCACGAACGAAAACAGTGAACCTTGTTTATTCTGAATTTCCCCTTCCGATGTCCGTTTCCCGTGACCTCCGTGACTTAAAAGGTAGTGTCTCCAAAATGAGACTCATCATAGGGACTTATGTGTAAAAATGCAGTGCCTACAGTCGCCCCCACTTTGATGGGACTTGTGTAATGTGCAACAGTGACAATCCTATCAAAGTTATGCAATGCATTTCTACTTACCTACCTGGCTCGCCAGCTGCCACTTGACTTACCATGTGTTGAGTTGCGTTGATTTGGTGGTGAGGTGCTGCGACCCTTGGTTCATTCCCGAACCGTGCTTCCATTCTTGGAGTGCCATTCTCTCCTGTGGCCTGTTCCTTCCTGAACTGTATTGAGATGAGGCTTTATTCCTCCCGAGCTTTATTCCCGACTGTTGAGATGAGGCTTTATTCCTCCGAGCTTTATTCCGAACTGCTGACTGTGTAGAGATAGGGCTTTATTCCATGATTGTTTGGACTGTGGGCTTTATTCCCGAACTGTATTGAGATGAGGCTATAATCCCCTGTACTTTGTTCCCGAACTGTTGCGATGAGGCTTTATTCCTCCCGAGCTTTATTCTCGAACTGTTGAGATGAGGCTTTATTCCTCCCGAGCTTTATTCTCGAACTGTTGAGATGAGGCTTTATTCCTCCGAGCTTTATTCCCGAACTGCTGACTGTGTACAGATAGGGCTTTATTCCATGATTGTTTGGACTGTGGGCTTTATTCCCGAACTGTATTGAGATGAGGCTATATTCCCCTGTACTTTGTTCCCGAACTGTTGCGATGAGGCTTTATTCCTCCCGAGCTTTATTCTCGAACTGTTGAGATGAGGCTTTATTCCTCCTCGAGCTTTATTCCCGAACTGTTGAGATGAGGCTTTATTCCTCCTGAGCTTTATTCCCGAACTGTTGAGATGAGGCTCTATTCCTCCCGAGCTTTATTCCCGAACTGTACTGACATGAGGCTTTCTTCCCCTGAGCTTTGTTCTCAAACTATACTGATATGAGGCTTTCTTCCCATTGGGCTTTGTTCCCGAACTGTGTTGATATGAGGCTTTATTCCCCTGGGCTTTATTCTCGAACTGTACTGACATGAGGCTTTATTCCCCTTGAGCTTTGTTCTCAAACTATACTGATATGAGGCTTTCTTCCCCTTTAGCTTTGTTCTCAAACTATACTGATATGAGGCTTTCATTTCCTTGGGCTTTGTTCCCGAACTGTGTTGATATGAGGCTTTATTCCCCTGGGCTTTATTCTCGAACTGTACTGACATGAGGCTTTCTTCCCCTTGAGCTTTGTTCTCAAACTTATACTGATATGAGGCTTTCTTCCTCTTGAGCTTTGTTCTCAAACTATACTGATATGAGGCTTTCATTTCCTTGGCTTTGTTCCCGAACTGTGTTGATATGAGGCTTTATTCCCCTGGGCTTTATTCTCGAACTGTACTGACATGGCTTTCTTTCTTCCCCTTGAGATTTGTTCTCAAACTTATACTGATATGAGTCTTTCTTCTCTCTTGAGCTTTGTTCTCAAACTGTATTGAATGCATGTTTTTTTTTTTTTTGAACTGAACTGAATGTGGGTTTTATTCCCGAATTGAACTGACATGAGGCTTTCTTCCCCTGAACTGATATGGGCCTCGCCCCATGACTGATACTGATATGGGCCTCACCCCCAGACTGATACTGATATGGGCCTCGCCCCAAGACTGATACTGATATGGGCCTCGCCCCAAGACTGATACTGATATGGGCCTCGCCCCAGACTGATGCTGATATTGATGCTTCTAACTGTTTTTTATTTGCCGCTTTCTCTCTTTCTTCTTTAAAACCTGTGAACACAAAACAAACAAAAACACAAAAAGGAATGCAAAATATGTTACGTGTATGCATGCATGCGTGAATGAGTTTCCTATCCCGTTGGGTTAGGTCTTCTATCAATTCCATTGATGACCATTCTTCTCTTGGGGAAAGTACCATTTCCACCTGTCTTCACTGATTTGTTCCAGGAACCCGTTTCTTTCCAAGTCTAACAGTCCCACTGTCTCCATTTCCCAATTCCTGAATGGCTAACTTATCTTTTCTGCTTGCTTCTTTTGAGGATTCCCTACGTTCTGAGTATCACATTACCAAGATTGAACACACTCATGTTGCAAGTTTGAAAGTAATAGTCTTAGGCAGATAAATGAAATGATCGCCTTTATTATTGTTGAGGAAACGTTCGAACAAAATCAATGTCTTTATTAAAAGTGTAAGATAAACTAGGAGAAACAACAGTGCCTTCTTATTCAGCCCATGGTTCTTCACCATTGTTATCCCTTATCCCTATGAAGCTGAGTGGTTGAGAGTTTGGAGGACAAGGGTTTCGGGTAGGCCAGAGTTGATCATGTAGTTGGGCAGGGGATTTCTGTGTGCGTTGGGTTGTTCTTTCTCTGGGTCGGGTATTGTATGGGCATCGATGAGGTTTTGGATTTCTGTCTGAGGCGGGCGCAGTTGTCGGTGTCATGGCCTTTTTCTTGGTGGAAGTGACAGTGTAAGTTTAAGTTCATGTGAGGTGGCACAGGATTTGGAATGGGCCTAGGTTCCAAAGGTTTTAAGAGTCCATGCGCCTTCAGCTTTTCAAATACCTTTGAAAGAGGCTTACCAAGGTTAGAAAATCGTCTGTTCTTAATGGCAGTGACTTCAGCAGTAGCAGGCATAGTCCCTGAATGTCCCCCAATATTCCTTCAGTTCTGTCCATAAAACTTTCTGTTCTCGCTCCTCCCTCCTCCTCCTCATATCCATAACTGTCTCCCTCAACTGTCGAAAATCAGTAATCATCGAAGTCATTCTCCTCAGTTTGCCATAAATAGAGGGCTTGGTGCCCTTGATGATCATTTTGATCTGGTCCTTTTCTGAGGGCCGGGTCTGCATCTTCAGAAGCTGGCTCCTCCAGCGGTCCACATATTCCTTGAAATTTTCCTCCGGCTTCTGCTTGATATTTTCCAAGTCTCGGAGTGACAAGTCAATCTCCAGGTCCGTGACATATTGTTTTAAGAAAGCATCGCGCTAGCTCCCTCCATCTTCCTTAACCTGCTTGTCTAGGTTATGGTACCATACTACGGGTGCCCCCTCGAGTGACATCCCGAACATCTTTTGTACTTGGCGCTGAGACAGGCCAACTGAACTCATAACAGACACATACTGACGGAGATGCACCCTCGGATCTCCATTCCCATTGAACTTAGCCAAATCCGGCATCTTAACTGCGCTGGCAACTGCTCCTCAAACTTCATTGTCTCATAATCTAGCAAATCTTCATTCTTACCCCTCATCTTGCGGGTAACAGATTCAACCTGATCCCTGAGTTTATGTATCTCGGCCTGAGACCCAATCACTCTGTCTGTTGCATACTCTGCCATATCATCATCAAAAGCGGGATATCATCCCCCAACCCATTCGGAGGCTCCTCGCGCCTTACATTCTCAGAATTTCCCCCAGCACGGGGCACATCCATATTTGTCATGGCAGTAGTCAAGGCTTGCAACTGTTCAGTGACCTTGGTGAGACCGTTTTCCAACTGATCCATACGGGATACCTCAATATCTGATTCACTCATGTCTGTTCCCAGTATTTTGATGAGTCTTCCCTTTTTCCTAACCCAACGGGAATCTATGATGGCTTTTAAATCACAAGGGTTAACATTATGTATGTATGCATGGGGTGCATGAGATGCATGTAACATATATAACATATATTAAATCAAATAAAATTCTCAAACAAATCGGCCTATTATCATTTTAGAAGCTTTTGGGACAACTGTCATAAGAGTGAACCCGTCCCAGTTTAAATGGCCTAACGAGTTCATGTCTTATGGCAAAGAGCCCAACTAAATCCAAATGATAATATTCCGAACACAATCATAAAATGACCCATTGTTATTTAGAAGCCTTTTGGCCCAATCGTCATAAGATGTGTTCTTGTCCCAGTTTAAATGGCCCAACAAGCCCATATCCCATGATAAATGTCCAAATGGATCTAAACAACGATGTTCCCAAACACAAGCATAAAAGAAAGATGATGCAAACATGACATAATAATTTCTACAAAAGTGGCCCATCAACATTTCAGAAGCTTTTGGCCTAATAGTCATAAGGTGTGAACTTGCCCCAGTTTAAATGGCCCAGCAAGCCCGCATTTCTGACAATAGTCCAACTGCATCCAAATGAGGATGGTCCACAAGCACATATTCAAGGAAATAATTGTTACTTTAGCCAACCCGGTCTATGGGTGGGTTAGCAAGAGTATAGACAAAGGCTCTCCCGGCGAAAGATGGCCCACAACTAGGTCTCCCCACTCAAGGGTTCGAGCAACCAAGTGAGCGCACCCCTTTTTATACACTAAGGTACTTGCCGATGAGCTATGGTGTGTGACGGACTGTCAAATGGATTTCCCGTTGTAGATCCCCCAGAGGGAAGGTGGAGCGAGGCTCACTAAAATACCCAAGCCTCTTAGGCTCTTATCGCTTGTTGTCAGGAATAAACAACGAGTCCTCCAAATTAGTCCATCACAATAGGCTACAAATAGATGGCTATCTAGGTGCCTTCACAGCTTTTCCTTCTAGAAAGGTAGTGAATGAAGGAAGACACCAAACCATTACCTAGCCTTAAAATGCCTTTGATTAAACCCTCACTTTATCCACTATAGACACGGTCAATTAAAACATAAATCCGAACATCACAAGACAATATTTCGGGGCCAATTCTCTATCCCCAGTGGAGTCGCCAGACTGTGGGACACAGAAACTGGGCGACGCCGTTCCTAGCTCGCAGCCTAGTTGGGAAGGATTACATAACATGGAGTCGCCACCCGGTGTGAACCGGGACAAAGATTTAAGGCCGCACTCACCCCTCGCAAGGGAAGACCTCAAACCGTTGGGTTCGGAATGGTCCCTTACTTATGTCACTTGTAATGAAAGGATTCATGTAATAATTTAACTAAGCTTAAGTAACACTTATTTCCAAGAGTATCATGCTTCTAAATTCTCATATGCAAAATAAAACTTATGTGTACATTTTCACATATATCTCATATTTAAAATTGCATGCTTAACATATATCTGTTAGACATTATGACCCATAGCGTCACTGTTTTGTAAATGATATTGTATTATTGTACAAAATTAACTATGTGATAATGAAATTGCCTTTTGCCGTTTTGTAATTTATTTACTTTGATATATAAATGGCGAAAGTCCATATGATTAATTCCGTATTGAGATGATATGAGACAGTATCAATACATAAAGGTTTAAATCATTAAATATCCCTAGTCGGAGTATTATCGAGATCGGACATCGATAATGCGGAATAGACTAGTATTGCACTTGTGCATGTTGTGAGGGCACAACGGCATAGTTCTCATATATTTAAGTATAGGATACTTATGCAAGTGCGATAGGAGGTTGTGTTTTACCGATGGTACGAAAACAGCTTCGCTCTGGATAGACCCCGCAGAATCCCATTGGTAGTATGTCTGCGTGTCTATGGGAGGCCGCATCAGGGTAGGTGTATATGTCTTAACCTGAGACTTGCATCGCTAGTACTTGCGACAATAGGTAAACTTTGGTTTTGGTGGTTGGGGGACCTTAACTGGTTCTGTGTTCACCTCTTCTGGGTTTATCAGGAATCGTAGTGCACTGGGTGTGATGTCAAGATGGAAGTGTCACTTCAGACATATGGAGTTGATGATCACGCAGGATACAGAACTAGTGCTCTATAAAAGGTTGCAACCGTCGGGACAATATGACTAGGTCAGTATTGCCCGATTTAAGAGACTAGTTGCTTGATGTCCGATATATGTTTCGTACGGGGCAGACACATTTCCAGCCCCAGGCCTAACATGTGATCGTCTGATACCGGATCGATGTACGCAATACTACGGTATACTACGCTTGATATAGATCTAATATTCCAGTAAGAATATTTCTGGAGAATTGGGTAGGCATGGCGCTTTGCTAGAAGCCAACCTTGTCTTGTAAATCGGTAAAAACGTAGTACAAGGTACGTACGTGTTTGGATTATCCAACGACCGTATTTACTGCCAACATATCCGGAGATCTCTTGGGTCGCTTCCTGAAGATTCACCTATGATGTTTGATTCGAACTTTATTAATCTTGGATTAATAACGGAGAAACTTTATCTTGGATAAAATGCCTTATTAGGAGAGAGAGAGAGATCGATTAATTTGGAATTAATCGATAAAATAATATATTCGATATATTATTAAACGAAATTAGATTTCGACGCGGAATTAAAATCGGATTTTAATTCGGGCAAACGAATTAATTTAGAATTAATTCATTAGCGAACTGAATAGTAATTTCGCAAGGCGTAATTATTTAATTCACGTCGCGACGGAAATTCGTTAATTCGGAATTGACGAAACCGAGCCCGAAAGTGTTTGCGGACACATTCGTATTTTGAATCGAGTGATATCCGCAAATCACATCGCGATATCTCATTACTTAATACGAATAGATGGTGGATGTATCTAGTCACCTTTGTGGGATGATACATTGTCTCTAATCTCAAAGTGTGGTAATGATGGCAAATGATGGATTTCATTTTGGAGGGAAAGCCATGCACGGTTTTGAAGGATTTTTTGCATTAAAAAATTCTATTGGTATTATATATCATATCACTTTTCACTTTCTTTTGTCTCTCACGGTTTTTGGCATGCAAAAGGAACAAAATTAAAAGTGAAACACTCTCCTCTTCTTTCTCGCTTGCTCACGCCGTGAGCTGCACATACAAGGCAGAAGATTGTTTTCTCATTCTCCATTTTTGCTAGCACAAGCAAGGATCAAAGGAGGTGATAGGGAAACCACCTTGGAGCTTGGAATACACAAAGCTTGGAGCTTTCAACTCTTTTCCTCCTGGGCCGAAACTTCAAGGATCTTGGAGCTTCAACCTTTGTTCATCTTTTCATCATAAAAGCTTTGTAAGTATGATTCCGCCATGCTTCAAGTTCATTATATATATTCATTTTGTTGTATTTCATATGCTTAATCTTTCCTTGGGACTAATTTTAGTAACCGACAATGGTATCATTGAGCTATGTTTAAGCATGAAATATATTAGGTTAAAATTTGGGTAAAATTGATTGAAGCATGTTCTTGTGAATTTGATGAATGAGTATGCTTACATGTATATAGAATGATATTATATGGAATCAATTTTGAGAAAAATGCATGGGATGATTTTTCCCCAAAAATGTAACCTTGGCCGAATGGGTATGAACATTGGATGTGTTGGAATTTTTTGTGTACAAGATCATTGGATGACTTAAAATGTATACGGGACGTAGATTAGTGATTCAATCGGATTGAAAAACAAATCGACACAAAAATCTCACTTGGCCGAATACTAATGGACCTGAAAATGGACTTGATTTTTGTTCAAATTAATGTTGGACATATGTTTTGAACAATAGATGATTAATAAATTAAATTGGTATTTTGATATATTTGGTTTAATGTATTAATCTTGGTTTTACACTTTAATTAATTGAATTTTAAAATTTGGAATATTGAAATTTAAATTAATGGGCTTAATTGTTAAATTGGGCTTGTAATATTATATTTGGGCATAATGGGCTTGGTTGGGCCAAGTAGATTTGGGCAAAAGGATTGGATCCAATTTGGGCCTAAATCACTCCATTAAGTCCAAATGTAGCATAATGGGCTTTAAAGTTTAATTGGGCCTTATGGGCTTGAAATTGATTTTGTGGCATTTAAGGGTGATTCCTTTTTTGGGCTTGGTAATTGGATTTGACCCACATTGACCAAAGCCCAAGCCTTAATAAATCAATTGAAAGCCCATCGGACTTTAATTAAACAACATTGGATGTTAGTTGGGCTTTGAGACCCAAATTAGATTAGATTTAGAATCTAAGTCTTTAAAGCACATTAAAAGTGTAAACATTTAATTTGGATTAAATAATTGAATTACTATTGAACACGAATTAAATTAGATTTATAAGTAGTTCGATATAATTCGTGAATTCGTACCTTATGTACTTCTTATCAATCATTTTCAAAGCAAAATATAATTAATTAATAATTAATAAAAATTATCAAATCAACACCAAACAAGATAAGAAATTATTGGAGCAATTATGGATTTGGTGGAGTAATAGTGGAGAAATTAATAATGTAATTGGTGGAGAAATTGATTGATGATTTGATGGTGGCAAAATTTTGCCTATAAATACCAAGCCATTTCATTTGTAAAATTCATACTTTCTTCTTTGAAATTCTTAATGAATAAATAAGAAGATTGTATCTAGTTTGTTTATTTTAGTTTTCAGTAATTAATTTTCAGTTTCGCACTTTCTTTTCTTTACTTTTCAGTTTTTACTTTCCGCGATTTACTTTTACGCACAGTACTTTTCTTTCTTTATTTTTCAGTTTTTACTTTTCAGTAATGAGGAGGTAATTTCCCAAGCTAGGGTGAAAGGTAATTCTTTTACTGTTACTATTTAGATTAATCTCCCTTAAAAATAATATATTCACTATTTAAAATACTGATTAATAAAGGATACCGCTATATTGGTCGGTTGGCAATTCAATTTAATCTGGTTTAAACCTGACTAATCAAGGATACCGCCAGATTGGTCGGTTGGTAAATTTATTTTGGTACCGCCTTTATGGCTGGATTATGGACAAATATTACCGCCTATATGGCTGGTTGGACTTAATTTGACTTAATCAGGATACCGCCAGATTGGTCGGTTGGTAATATTATAACAAGTTTATATATTATTTTATGGGAGATTTCTAAATAAGTAGTAGTAAAAGTAATTCCTTTTACCTTAGCATTTATTTTACTTTTTACTTTATGTCTTTTACTTTTCAGTATTTTTACTTTATGTCTTTTATTTTTCAGTTATTAGTCCTAGTTATGTGTTGTAACTAAATAGTTATCTAGGGTTGTGATGAATTTCAATATCACCGGTTTATAAGGGTTAGATTATAGTTTGGGTATTATAAGATTTATTTATTGAGTCTTAATCTTAATGCTTTTTATTAATTGGCCATTAATAAAATTGATTAGGTAAACTTAAAATGAACTAGACATAGAGATTTTAAGTTTAAGACCTTAGACTCAATAGCCCACGATCTTCCTTGAGGATAGATACCCTTTAATAGATTTCCTTACAGGATAGGAATATACCTGTCGGGCGAGGGTAGCCATAATTGGAACTCAATCTTAATGAATCCAGATAATGTGGTTGACATAGGAATATGGTTCAATTGGGTTACACTGGGTATTTGTGTCTGACCATCGACAGATGCTTTCGCATAATTTCGTGTTCCAGGTTAATAAATCAATGTTTTACCCATCTATATAATAATCACTTCATCTTTAAAATGGTATTGGAAGAAATCACAACCCTACCGTCCATTCGGAATCGGCTACGGAGTTTATGTCCGGGTTTCCATCCGATATACCGCGAGAGTTGACACATCTCTCATTCATCCAATACCCACAACATATTACATCTCATAATTCATGCATATTTATATACTCAAAGACCACAACACACATCCATAAACGACTCTCTTGTGAATAGAATTCAATAATAATAAAAAAAAACGAATATAAACAAATGAAAAGGTACCCTCAGGTCTAACCTTTTAAATCACCTCTCGGATGTACGGTACACGATCGTCGGAAGGGTGGATGCTCCGCAACTCTCCCGGTTCACTGGTTCACTGTTCTCGTTCGTTGTCTTTACTGTTTTGAGTCGTCGTTCTCCGTCTTTTGCTATTGTTTTCTTGTGGTTTTGCTGTCGTTTCCTCTTTATCTTCTGCTTATTGTTTTTTTGGGTGTGTTCCTCCTGTAATTTTTATGTGTGTTGTGTATGAGTTAGGGGCTAGCTACTAGCTAAGGTTGAGAAGGTTGGTGAAGGGTTCTTTTTATAGGCAAAGGGTTAGGCTTGACAAGGAAAGAGATTTCGCTAATTGAAGAGAGATTTGATTTGGTTTGGTTAAGGGAAGTCAAAGATTGAGGGGGGACAAATCTTGGCTAGATAGGGAAGGTTGAATATTTGATTGGCTTGGATTAGGAATACAATATTTTAAGTTTGGGAATAATCTTATTAGATTGGGAATATAATTGGTTGATTGATTTTATCTTGGTATGATTATATTTTGATTTAGTGTGTGATTTCTTTAATTTAGGCATGATTTTAGTTTAAGTTGGTAATTGTTTATTTTATGTTTGGTATATGTTTTATTTAATTATTTAATTAATTTAATTATTATCTTATTTAGTTAATGTTTAATTAATATTTATTTATTTAAATTGGGATGTGTTTTATGGGCTTTGGGGGGCTAATTGGGCTGGATGTGAGGCTAGCAGCAAAACCAGAATTACCGACACCGTTCGAACGCTTCCTCGAACGCGGCACGAACGCCCGCAATCCGTTTGACGTTCGAACGTAAACACGAATGCATCACGAACGAAAACAGTGAACCTTGTTTATTCTGAATTTCCCCTTCCGATGTCCGTTTCACGTGACCTCCGTGACTTAAAAGGTAGTGTCTCCAAAATGAGACTCATCATAGGGACTTATGTGTAAAAATACAGTGCCTACAGTCGCCCCCACTTTGATGGGACTTGTGTAATGTGCAACAGTGACAATCCTATCAAAGTTATGCAATGCATTTCTACTTACCTGGCTCGCCAGCTGCCACTTGACTTACCATGTGTTGAGTTGCGTTGATTTGGTGGTGAGGTGCTGCGACCCTTGGTTCATTCCCGAACCGTGCTTCCATTCTTGGAGTGCCATTCTCGGCCTGTTCCTTCCTGAACTGTATTGAGATGAGGCTTTATTCCTCCGAGCTTTATTCCCGAACTGTTGAGATAAGGCTTTATTCCTCCGAGCTTTATTCCCGAACTGCTGACTGTGTAGAGATAGGGCTTTATTCCATGATTGTTTGGACTGTGGGCTTTTCCCGAACTGTATTGAGATGAGGCTATATTCCCCTGTACTTTGTTCCCGAACTGTTGCGATGAGGCTTTATTCCTCCGAGCTTTATTCTCGAACTGTTGAGATGAGGTTATTCCTCCGAGCTTTATTCTCGAACTGTTGAGATGAGGCTTTATTCCTCCGAGCTTTATTCCCGAACTGCTGACTGTGTACAGATAGGGCTTTATTCCATGATTGTTTGGACTGTGGGCTTTATTCCCGAACTGTTTTGAGATGAGGCTATATTCCCCTGTACTTGTTCCCGAACTGTTGCGATGAGACTTTATTCCTCCGAGCTTTATTCTCGAACTGTTTGAGATGAGCTTATTCCTCCGAGCTTTATTCCTCCTGAGCTTTATTCCCGAACTGTTGAGATGAGGCTCTATTCCTCCGAGCTTTTTCCCGAACTGTACTGACATGAGGCTTCCTTCCCCTTGAGCTTTGTTCTCAAACTATACTGATATGAGGCTTTCTTCCCCTTGGGCTTTGTTCCGAACTGTGTTGATATGAGGCTTTATTCCCCTTGGCTTTATTCTCGAACTGTACTGACATGAGGCTTTATCCCCTTGAGCTTTGTTCTCAAACTATACTGATATGAGGCTTTCTTCCCCTTTAGCTTTGTTCTCAAACTATACTGATATGAGGCTTTCATTTCCTTGGGCTTTGTTCCCGAACTGTGTTGATATGAGGCTTTATTCCCCTGGGCTTTATTCTCGAACTGTACTGACATGAGGCTTTCTTCCCCTTGAGCTTTGTTCTGAAACTTATACTGATTTGAGGCTTTCTCCTCTTGAGCTTTGTTCTCAAACTATACTGATATGAGGCTTTCATTTCCTTGGGCTTTGTTCCCGAACTGTGTTGATATGAGGCTTATTCCCCTGGGCTTTATTCTCGAACTGTACTAACATGAGGCTTTTCTCCCCTTGAGCTTTGTTCTCAAACTTATACTGATATGAGGCTTTCTTCCTCTTGAGCTTTGTTCTCAAACTGTATTGAATGCATGTTTTTTTTTTGAACTGAACTGAATGTGGGTTTTATTCCCGAATTGAACTGACATGAGGCTTTCTTCCCCTGAACTGATATGGGCCTCGCCCCAAGACTGATACTGATATGGGCCTCGCCCCAGACTGATACTGATATGGGCCTCGCCCCAAGACTGATACTGATATGGGCCTCGCCCCAAGACTGATACTGATATGGGCCTCGCCCCAGACTGATGCTGATATTGATGCTTCTGACTGTTTTTTATTGCCGCTTTCTCTCTTGCTTCTTTAAAACCTGTGAACACAAAACAAACACAAAACACGAAAAGGAATGCAAAATATGTTACGTGTATGCATGCATGCGTGAATGAGTTTCCTATCCCGTTGGGTTAGGTCTTCTGTCAATTCCATTGATGACCATTCTTCTCTTGGGGAAAGTACCATTTCCACCTGTCTTCACTGATTTGTTCCAGGAACCCGTTTCTTTCCAAGTCTAACAGTCCCACTGTCTCCATTTCCCAATTCCTGAATGGCTAACTTATCTTTTATGCTTGCTTCTTTTGAGGATTCCCTACGTTCTGAGTATCACATTACCAAGATTGAACACACTCATGTTGCAAGTTTGAAAGTAATAGTCTTAGGCAGATAAATGAAATGATCGACTTTATTATTGTTGAGGAAACGTTCGAACAAAATCAATGTCTTTATTAAAAGTGCAAGATAAACCAGGAGAAACAACAGTGCCTTCTTCTTCAGCCCATGGTTCTTCACCATTGTTATCCCTTATCCCTATGAAGCTGAGTGGTTGAGAGTTTGGAGGACAAGGGTTTCGGGTAGGCCAGAGTTGATCATGTAGTTGGGCAGGGGATTTCTGTGTGCGTTGGGTTGTTCTTTCTCTGGGTCGGGTATTGTATGGGCATCGATGAGGTTTTGGATTTCATGTCTGAGGCGGGCGCAGTTGTCGGTGTCATGGCCTTTTTCTTGGTGGAAGTGACAGTGTAAGTTTAAGTTCATGTGAGGTGGCACAGGATTTGGAATGGGCCTAGGTTCCAAAGGTTTTAAGAGTCCATGCGCCTTCAGCTTTTCAAATACCTTTGAAAGAGGCTTACCAAGGTTAGAAAATCGTCTGTTCTTAATGGCAGTGACTTCAGCAGTAGCAGGCATAGTCCCTGAATGTCCCCCAATATTCCATCTGTTCTGTCCATAAAACTTTCTGTTCTCGGCTTCCTCCTCCTCAATATCCATAACTGTCTCCCTCAACTGTCGAAAATCAGTAATCATCGAAGTCATTCTCCTCAGTTTGCCATAAATAGAGGGCTTGGTGCCCTTGATGATCATTTTGATCTGGTCCTTTCTGAGGGCCGGGTCTGCATCTTCAGAAGCTGGCTCCTCCAGCGGTCCACATATTCCTTGAAATTTTCCTCCGGCTTCTGCTTGATATTTTCCAAGTCTCGGAGTGACAAGTCAATCTCCAGGTCCGTGACATATTGTTTTAAAAAAGCATCAGCTAGCTCCCTCCAATCTTCCTTAACCTGCTTGTCTAGGTTATGGTACATAATAAACGGTGCCCCCTCGAGTGACATCCCGAACATCTTTTGTACTTGGCGCTGAGACAGGCCAACTGAACTCATAACAGACACATACTGACGGAGATGCACCCTCGGATCTCCATTCCCATTGAACTTAGCCAAATCCGGCATCTTAAACTGCGCTGGCAACTGCTCCTCAAACTTCATTGTCTCATAATCTAGCAAATCTTCATTCTTACCCCTCATCTTGCGGGTAACGGATTCAACCTGATCCCTGAGTTTATGTATCTCGGCCTGAGACCCAATCACTCTGTCTGTTGCATACTCTGCCATATCATCATCAAAAGCGGGGATATCATCCCCCAACCCATTCGGAGGCTCCTCGCGCCTTACATTCTCAGAATTTCCCCCAGCACGGGGCACGGCCATATTTGTCATGGCAGTAGTCAAGGCTTGCAACTGTTCAGTGACCTTGGCGAGACCGTTTTCCAACTGATCCATACGGGATACCTCAATATCTGATTCACTCATGTCTGTTCCCAGTATTTTGATGAGTCTTCCCTTTTTCCTAACCTAACGGGAATCTATGATGGCTTTTAAATCACAAGGGTTAACATGATGTATGTATGCATGGGGTGCATGAGATGCATGTAACATATATAACATATATTAAATCAAATAAAATTCTCAAACAAATCGGCCTATTATCATTTTAGAAGCTTTTGGGACAACTGTCATAAGAGTGAACCCGTCCCAGTTTAAATGGCCTAACGAGTTCATGTCTTATGGCAAAGAGCCCAACTAAATCCAAATGATAATATTCCGAACACAATCATAAAATGGCCCATTGTTATTTAGAAGCCTTTTGGCCCAATCGTCATAAGATGTGTTCTTGTCCCAGTTTAAATGGCCCAACAAACCCATATCCCATGATAAATGGTCCAAATGGATCTAAACAACGATGTTCCCAACACAAGCATAAAAGAAAGATGATGCAAACATGACATAATAATTCTACAAAAGTGGCCCATCAACATTTCAGAAGCTTTTGGCCTAATAGTCATAAGGTGTGAACTTGCCCCAGTTTAAATAGCCCAGCAAGCCCGCATTTCTGACAATAGTCCAACTGCATCCAAATGAGGATGGTCCACAAGCACATATTCAAGGAAATAATTGTTACTTTAGCCAACCCGGTCTATGGGGGGTTAGCAAGAGTATAGACAAATGCTCTCACCGGCGAAGGATGGCCCACAACTAGGTCTCCCCACTCAAGGGTTCGAGCAACCAAGTGAGCGCACCCCTTTTTATACACTAAGGTATGTGCCGATGAGCTATGGTGTGTGACGGACTGTCAAATGGATTCCCGTTGTAGATCCCCCAGAGGGAAGGTGGAGCGAGGCTCACTTAAATACCCAAGCCTCTTAGGCTCTTATCGCTTGTTGTCAGGAATAACAACGAGTCCTCCAAATTAGTCCATCACAATAGGCTACAAATAGATGGCTATCTAGGTGCCTTCACAGCTTTTCCTTCTAGAAAGGTAGTGAATGAAGGAAGACACCAAACCATTACCTAGCCTTAAAATGCCTTTGATTAAACCCTCACTTTATCCACTATAGACACGGTCAATTAAAACATAAATCCGAACATCACAAGACAATATTTCGGGGCCAATTCTCTATCCCCAGTGGAGTCGCCAGACTGTGGGACACAGAAACTGGGCGACGCCATTCCTAGGCTCGCGGCCTAGTTTGGAAGGATTACATAACATGGAGTCGCCACCCGGTGTGAACCGGGACAAAGATTTAAGGCCGCACTCACCCCTCACAAGGGAAGACCTCAAACCTTTGGGTTCGGAATGGTCCCTTACTTATGTCACTTGTAATGAAAGGATTCATGTAATAATTTAACTAAGCTTAAGTAACACTTATTTCCAAGAGTATCATGCTTCTAAATTCTCATATGCAAAAAAAACTTATGTGTACATTTTCACATATATCTCATATTTAAAATTGCATGCTTAACATATATCAAGATAGCAACGAACATACAACTTTACATATCACATTCAGGAAAACACAAGCACACATATTGACCATACAAGCACACATATGGGCACTTTTCCAAGCGGTACGTGGAATTGTAGCCCAAGTACAGACCGCACTACCGTCCATTCGGAATCGGCTACGGAGTTTACGTCTGGGTTTCCATCCGATATACCGCAAGAAATAATACTCAAATGTTATCATGACATAAGCATACGAATTGTAATACATTGACACATTTGCATAAGAAAGATCAACCAATAGGCGATTATGCATGAATATAATAAGACAGACTCAGTTCAGTGTGTGCACGTTCGTGTAGCGTTCGTAAACGCGTTCGAACGGAAATGAAACAGAATGCTCACGTTCGAGTAGCATTCGTAAACGCGTTCGAACGGAAATGAAACAGAATGCTCGCGTTCGTATGGCATTTGTTAACGCGTTCGAACGGAAATGAAATAGAATGCTCACATTCGTATGGCGTTTGTTAACGCGTTCGAACGGAAATGAAACAGAATGCTCACATTCGTATGGCGTTTGTTAACGCGTTCGAACGGAATGAGACCTGATGCATGAAGGTAAAATGTATGCGCGTTCGAGTTGCGTTCGTGAACGCGTTCGAACGGACACGGACCTGATGCATGAAAGGGATGCAATACATAAACAGAAAATAAAGGGGCGCGGCGAAGCACTGCCGTAAAGGTGGCCTTTTGGGGCTCTTGATCTCTCAAAGAGAGGACCTTTAGACCAACGTACTAAGCCCATGCGCGTCACATTACACATACAAAAACAGAACCAATCCTATCAACCAAGTATGTCCGATTGAACACATCTTACATCCAATCTGAACACACATCAACCGGCGCGGCAAAGCATCGTGGTAACGGGTTTGAACCCCTCCCCATAAGGGATCTTTCATTCCACTTACTAAGCCCATGCGCTTGATTGATCCATGCATAAAAGATAAACTCAATAATATCAAACTAAGTATGCCCGATTGAACGTATCTTGCATCCAACCGAACACACATCAACCGGCGCGGCGAAGTAGTGTCACAAAGGTGGCCTTTTCGGCTCTTTGTCTCCCAAATGGAGGACCTTTGGACTAACTCACTAAGCCCATGCGCTTGATTGAATCATACATAAATAAACAACATATTGAATTCAAGTAAAGAAAACTAAATAAACAAAAAGCAACACAACGAAAGAGAGATGATGCCGTTTACTCAAGCGGTACGTGGAGTTGTGGCCCGAGTACAGATCATATTACCGTCCATTCGGAATCGGCTATGAAATTTATGTCCGGGTTTCCATCCGATATACCGCGAGAGTTGACACATCTCTCATTCATCCAATACCCACAACATATTACATCTCATAATTCATGCATATTTATATACTCAAAGACCACAACACACATCCATAAACGACTCTCATGTGAATAGAATTCAATAATAATAAAAAAAACGAATATAAACAAATGAAAAGGTACCCTCAGGTCTAACCTTTTAAATCACCTCTCGGATGTACGGTACACGATCGTCGGAAGGGTGGATGCTCCGCAACTCTCCCGGTTCACTGGTTCACTGTTCTCGTTCGTAGTCTTTACTGTTTTGAGTCGTCGTTCTCCGTCTTTTGCTATTGTTTTCTTGTGGTTTTGCTGTCGTTTCCTCTTTATCTTCTGCTTATTGTTTTTTTGGGTGTGTTCCTCCTGTAATTTTTATGTGTGTTGTGTATGAGTTAGGGGCTAGCTACTAGCTAAGGTTGAGAAGGTTGGTGAAGGGTTCTTTTTATAGGCAAAGGTTAGGCTTGACAAGGAAAGAGATTTGGCTAATTGAAGAGATTTGATTTGGTTTGGTTAAGGGAAGTCAAAGATTGAGGGGGGACAAATCTTGGCTAGATAGGGAAGGTTGAATATTTGATTGGCTTGGATTAGGAATACAATATTTTAAGTTTGGGAATAATCTTATTAGATTGGGAATATAATTGGTTGATTGATTTTATCTTGGTATGATTATATTTTGATTTAGTGTGTGATTTGTTTAATTTAGGCATGATTTTAGTTTAAGTTGGTAATTGTTTTTTTATGTTTGGTATATGTTTTATTTAATTATTTAATTAATTTAATTATTATCTTATTTAGTTAATGTTTTAATTAATATTTATTTATTTAAATTGGGATGTGTTTTATGGGCTTTGGGGGGCTAATTGGGCTGGATGTGAGGCTAGCAGCAAAACCAGAATTACCGACACCGTTCGAACGCTTCCTCGAATGCGGCACGAACGCCCGCAATCCGTTTGACGTTCGAACGTAAACACGAACGCAGCACGAACGAAAACAGTGAACCTTGTTTATTCTGAATTTCCCCTTCCGATGTCCGTTTCCCGTGACCTCCGTGACTTAAAAGGTAGTGTCTCCAAAATGAGACTCATCATAGGGACTTATGTGTAAAAATGCAGTGCCTACAGTCGCCCCCACTTTGATGGGACTTGTGTAATGTGCAACAGTGACAATCCTATCAAAGTTATGCAATGCATTTCTACTTACCTGGCTCGCCAGCTGCCACTTGACTTACCATGTGTTGAGTTGCGTTGATTTGGTGGTGAGGTGCTGCGACCCTTGGTTCATTCCCGAACCGTGCTTCCATTCTTGGAGTGCCATTCTCGGCCTGTTCCTTCCTGAACTGTATTGAGATGAGGCTTTATTCCTCCCGAGCTTTATTCCCGAACTGTTGAGATGAGGCTTTATTCCTCCGAGCTTTATTCCCGAACTGCTGACTGTGTAGAGATAGGGCTTTATTTGATGATTGTTTGGACTGTGGGCTTTATTCCCGAACTGTATTGAGATGAGGCTATATTCCCCTGTACTTTGTTCCCGAACTGTTGCGATGAGGCTTTATTCCTCCCAAGCTTTATTCTCGAACTGTTGAGATGAGGCTTTATTCCTCCCGAGCTTTATTCTTGAACTGTTGAGATGAGGCTTTATTCCTCCGAGCTTTATTCCCGAACTGCTGACTGTGTACAGATAGGGCTTTATTCCATGATTGTTTGGACTGTGGGCTTTATTCCCGAACTGTTTTGAGATGAGGCTATATTCCCCTGTACTTTGTTCCCGAACTGTTGCGATGAGACTTTATTCCTCCCGAGCTTTATTCTCGAACTGTTGAGATGAGGCTTTATTCCTCCCGAGCTTTATTCCTCCTGAGCTTTATTCCCGAACTGTTGAGATGAGGCTCTATTCCTCCCGAGCTTTATTCCCGAACTGTACTGACATGAGGCTTTCTTCCCCTTGAGCTTTGTTCTCAAACTATACTGATATGAGGCTTTCTTCCCCTTGGGCTTTGTTCCCGAACTGTGTTGATATGAGGCTTTATTCCCCTGGGCTTTATTCTCGAACTGTACTAACATGAGGCTTTATTCCCTTGAGCTTTGTTCTCAACTATACTGATATGAGGCTTTCTTCCCCTTTAGCTTTGTTCTCAAACTATACTGATATGAGGCTTTCATTTCCTTGGGCTTTGTTCCCGAACTGTGTTGATATGAGGCTTTATTCCCCTGGGCTTTATTCTCGAACTGTACTGACATGAGGCTTTCTTCCCCTTGAGCTTTGTTCTCAAACTTATACTGATTTGAGGCTTTCTTCCTCTTGAGCTTTGTTCTCAAACTATACTGATATGAGGCTTTCATTTCCTTGGGCTTTGTTCCCGAACTGTGTTGATATGAGGCTTTATTCCCCTGGGCTTTATTCTCGAACTGTACTGACATGAGGCTTTCTTCCCCTTGAGCTTTGTTCTCAAACTTATACTGATATGAGGCTTTCTTCCTCTTGAGCTTTGTTCTCAAACTGTATTGAATGCATGTTTTTTTTTTTTGAACTGAACTGAATGTGGGTTTTATTCCCGAATTGAACTGACATGAGGCTTTCTTCCCCTGAACTGATATGGGCCTCGCCCCAAGACTGATACTGATATGGGCCTCGCCCCAAGACTGATACTGATATGGGCCTCGCCCCAGACTGATGCTGATATTGATGCTTCTGACTGTTTTTTATTTGCCGCTTTCTCTCTTTCTTCTTTAAAACCTGTGAACACAAAACAAACACAAAACACGAAAAGGAATGCAAAATATGTTACGTGTATGCATGCATGCGTGAATGAGTTTCCTATCCCGTTGGGTTAGGTCTTCTGTCAATTCCATTGATGACCATTCTTCTCTTGGGGAAAGTACCATTTCCACCTGTCTTCACTGATTTGTTCCAGGAACCCGTTTCTTTCCAAGTCTAACAGTCCCACTGTCTCCATTTCCCAATTCCTGAATGGCTAACTTATCTTTTCTGCTTGCTTCTTTTGAGGATTCCCTACGTTCTGAGTATCACATTACCAAGATTGAACACACTCATTTGCAAGTTTGAAAGTAATAGTCTTAGGCAGATAAATGAAATGATCGCCTTTATTATTGTTGAGGAAACGTTCGAACAAAATCAATGTCTTTATTAAAAGTGCAAGATAAACTAGGAGAAACAACAGTGCCTTCTTCTTCAGCCCATGGTTCTTCACCATTGTTATCCTTTATCCCTATGAAGCTGAGTGGTTGAGAGTTTGGAGGACAAGGGTTTCGGGTAGGCCAGAGTTGATCATGTAGTTGGGCAGGGGATTTCTGTGTGCGTTGGGTTGTTCTTTCTCTGGGTCGGGTATTGTATGGGCATCGATGAGGTTTTGGATTTCATGTCTGAGGCGGGCGCAGTTGTCGGTGTCATGGCCTTTTTCTTGGTGGAAGTGACAGTGTAAGTTTAAGTTCATGTGAGGTGGCACAGGATTTGGAATGGGCCTAGGTTCCAAAGGTTTTAAGAGTCCATGCGCCTTCAGCTTTTCAAATACCTTTGAAAGAGGCTTACCAAGGTTAGAAAATCGTCTGTTCTTAATGGAAGTGACTTCAGCAGTAGCAGGCATAGTCCCTGAATGTCCCCCAATATTCCTTCTGTTCTGTCCATAAAACTTTCTGTTCTCGGCTTCCTCCTCCTCAATATCCATAACTGTCTCCCTCAACTGTCGAAAATCAGTAATCATCGAAGTCATTCTCCTCAGTTTGCCATAAATAGAGGGCTTGGTGCCCTTGATGATCATTTTGATCTGGTCCTTTTCTGAGGGCTGGGTCTGCATCTTCAGAAGCTGGCTCCTCCAACGGTCCATATATTCCTTGAAATTTTCCTCCGGCTTCTGCTTGATATTTTCCAAGTCTCGGAGTGACAAGTCAATCTCCAGGTCCGTGACATATTGTTTTAAGAAAGCATCAGCTAGCTCCCTCCAATCTTCATTAACCTGCTTGTCTAGGTTATGGTACCATACTACGGGTGCCCCCTCGAGTGACATCCCGAACATCTTTTGTACTTGGCGCTGAGACAGGCCAACTGAACTCATAACAGACACATACTGACGGAGATGCACCCTCGGATCTCCATTCCCATTGAACTTAGCCAAATCCGGCATCTTAAACTGCGCTGACAACTGCTCCTCAAACTTCATTGTCTCATAATCTAGCAAATCTTCATTCTTACCCCTCATCTTGCGGGTAACGGATTCAACCTGATCCCTGAGTTTATGTATCTCGGCCTGAGACCCAATCACTCTGTCTGTTGCATACTCTGCCATATCATCATCAAAAGCGGGGATATCATCCCCCAACCCATTCGGAGGCTCCTCGCGCCTTACATTCTCAGAATTTCCCCCAGCACGGGGCACGGCCATATTGTCATGGCAGTAGTCAAGGCTTGCAACTGTTTAGTGACCTTGGCGAGACCGTTTTCCAACTGATCCATACGGGATACCTCAATATCTGATTCACTCATGTCTGTTCATGTCCGGGTTTCCATCCGATATACCGCGAGAGTTGACACATCTCTCATTCATCCAATACCCACAACATATTACATCTCATAATTCATGCATATTTATATACTTAAAGACCACAACACACATCCATAAACGACTCTCATGTGAATAGAATTCAATAATAATAAAAAAAAACGAATATAAACAAATGAAAAGGTACCCTCAGGTCTAACCTTTTAAATCACCTCTCGGATGTACGGTACACGATCGTCGGAAGGGTGGATGCTCCGCAACTCTCCCGGTTCACTGGTTCACTGTTCTCGTTCGTTGTCTTTACTGTTTTGAGTCGTCGTTCTCCGTCTTTTGCTATTGTTTTCTTGTGGTTTTGCTGTCGTTTCCTCTTTATCTTCTGCTTATTGTTTTTTGGGTGTGTTCCTCCTGTAATTTTTATGTGTGTTGTGTATGAGTTAGGGGCTAGCTACTAGCTAAGGTTGAGAAGGTTGGTGAAGGGTTCTTTTTATAGGCAAAGGGTTAGGCTTGACAAGGAAAGAGATTTGGCTAATTGAAGAGAGATTTGATTTGGTTTGGTTAAGGGAAGTCAAAGATTGAGGGGGGACAAATCTTGGCTTGATATGGAAGGTTGAATATTTGATTGGCTTGGATTAGGAATACAATATTTTAAGTTTGGGAATAATCTTATTAGATTGGGAATATAATTGGTTGATTGATTTTATCTTGGTATGATTATATTTTGATTTAGTGTGTGATTTGTTTAATTTAGGCATGATTTTAGTTTAAGTTGGTAATTGTTTATTTTATGTTTGGTATATGTTTTATTTAATTATTTAATTAATTTAATTATTATCTTATTTAGTTAATGTTTTAATTAATATTTATTTATTTAAATTGGGATGTGTTTTATGGGCTTTGGGGGGCTAATTGGGCTGGATGTGAGGCTAGCAGTAAAACCAGAATTACCGACACCGTTCGAACGCTTCCTCGAACGCGGCACGAACGCCCGCAATCTGTTTGACGTTCGAACGTAAACATGAATGCAGCACGAAAGAAAACAGTGAACCTTGTTTATTCTGAATTTCCCCTTCCGATGTCCGTTTCCCGTGACCTCCGTGACTTAAAAGGTAGTGTCTCCAAAATGAGACTCATCATAGGGACTTATGTGTAAAAATGCAGTGCCTACAGGGAGATATCTAAATTAGTAGTAGTAAAAGTAATTCCTTTTACCTTAGCATTTTATTTTATTGTAATTTACTTTTCAGTATTTACTTTACCGCATTTTTACTTTATGTCTTTTATTTTCAAGTTTTTACTAGCCCTAATTATGTGTTGTAACTAAATTAGTTATCTGGGGTTGTGATGAAATCCAATATCACCGTTTTATAAGGGTTAGATTATAGCTTGGGTAATATAAAGATTTATTTATTGAGTCTTAAACTTAATGCTTTTTCATTAACTGGCCATTAATAAAATTGATCTGGTAAATCTAAAATGAACTAAACATAGGGATTTTAGGTTTCAGCCTTAGACTCAATAGCCCACGATCTTCCTTGAGGATAGATAACCCTTTAATAGATTTCCTTACAGGATAGGAATATACCTGTCGGGCGGGGGTAGCCATAATTGGAACTTAAACTTAATGAATCCAGATAATTTGGTTGACATAGACATATGGTTCAATTGGGTTAAACTGGGTATTTGTGTCTGACCATCGACAGAGGCTTACACATAATTTAGTGTTCCAGGTTAATAAATCAATATATTACCCAACTTTAAGATAACCACTGATGCTATGTGGGCCTTCCCCCTAGAATTCCATACCCGGCAGAAACTGATCTGATGCTATGTGGGCCTCGCCCCCAGAATGCTATATCTAGCAGAACTGGTCTGATGTCTTCATACTCGGAGTGTCGTACCTGGCTGATCTGATATCTCCATACCTGGAGTGCCGTACCTGGAAAATTGTTCTGATGTCTCCGTACCCGGAGTGCCATACCTGGCAAGACTCCCGGCTTGTTCATTCCCAAACTGTTTTTTAATTCTTGGAGTGCCATTCTCGGCTTGTTCATTCCCGAACTGTGTTTCCATTCTCGGAGTGCCATTCCCGACTTGTTCATTCTCGAACTCTGCTCCATTCTCGGATCGTCATTCTCGGCTTGTTCATTCTCGAACTCTACTCCATTCTCGGATTTACATTCTCGGCTTGTCCATTCTAGAACACTACTCCATTCTCCGATTACCATTCTCGTTTTGTTCATCCTCAGACCTTACTCCATTCTCGGATTACCATTCTCGGCAAAACTGATACTGAACTAAAGTGGGCCTCGCCTTCAGAGTGCCATACTTGGCCAGATAGATTCTGAACTAATGTGGGCCTCGCTTCCAGAGTGTCATACCCGGCAGAACTGCTATTGATGCTAATGTGGGACTCGCCCCCAGAGTGCCATACCCGGCAAGACTGATTCTGATAAAGGTGTGGGCTTTGTCCCCAGAGTGCCATACCCGGCAAGACTGATTCTGATAACGATGTGGGCCTCGCCCCCAAAGTGTCATACCCTGCAAGACTGATACTGAACTAATGTGGGCCTCGCCCCCAGAGTGCCATACCTGGAAACACTGATACTGATAATGATGTGGGCCTCGCCCCTAGAGTGCCATACCGACAAGACTGATTCTGATAACGATGTGGGCCTCACCCCCAGAGTGATGTGGGCCTCGCCCTAAACTGATACTGATATGGGCCTCGCCCCTGGGACTCATCCCCAAGACTGAAACTGATATGGGCCTCAACCATGGGACTCATCCCCGAAACTGACTGATATGGGCCTCAACCATTGCACTCATCCCCAAAACTCATTCATTTCTGAAACGGACTGTATTGTCGCTGCTTCTGATTGGCTTGTCTTTGCCGCTTTTCTTTTTCTTCTTCAAAACCTGTGAATACAAAGCAAAACAAACACAAAAAAGAATGCAAAATATGTTACGTGTATGCATGCATGCATGAATGAATTTCCTATCCGTTGAGTTAGGTCTTCCGTCAGTTCTCCAGGTGATTGCACAGTATTCTCTCTGGTCTCATGGCTCAATTTCTTGTCATTCTTCTTATTCACGGGGTGGTAGACTGGTCGCTCCCAGTCTAAATTTAGCTTTCTGTTCTCCGCTGTTTGCACTTGGTCAAGATGAACCACATTGTGGGGCCTTCCATATCATCATACTATATCACATGCTACGAAATAGTCCCAATAGTTATACATATTATCGTCCTCAAGGAATGCCCAGTAATGAAACCAGAGAATATTCAAAACACTCAATGCAACTCAAATATGAGTTTTTGAACAAATGATCTATGCCAGTCTCAAAGTGTGTGCACAGCTTGATCCTTAAGCAAGCCAACTCGATGATTTCGTTTCAAAAATCGGGATCGGTGGGTCAAACCAACCTAGATGTCTCAATTATATTCCTCAATTGCTTTTCCATGCTCAATGTAGTATGGCTTTATCTCTCTTTTCCTTTGTCTCTCATTTTTTTTTTCATTTTCTTTCCCTTTTTTTTCTTTAACACACCTACCCTTTATGGTAGCATTTCTCCTCATGGTGGTCCTAATACTCGCCCATGGGTAGCTTCACGCTTATCGGTTATAGGCGGTTTATTTTTTTTCAGAGACTTTTCTTTTATTTTCAACCATACCACACATCATAACACATGCAAGTCAGGATAGACATCTAAGCAAACGGTCATTCACCGACCTATAATTTCTTCGACTAGTCACTTTGCTAACTACTCAGGTATTCACCGCTAAGAACCTATAGTGAAGTGCTTACGAGTCTAGCATAGATCAACAATTCAAAGCATCAGATAAAAACACATCAAGAGTTTATTGTTTCTAAGATTTCATCCTAAACCAAACGATTTCATCATCGGACTTATGCCTAACTATTAAGAACTACACAACCCTTATTCTTTTTTTTTCTTCTTCTTTTTTTTTTCTTTTTTTTTTTTTTTTTTCTTTTTTTTCTTTTTTCTTTTTTCTTTTCTCCCTTTTTTTTGAAGGCCCCCCTAATGGTCTTTTCTATCCTTGCCATAAGGTTTTCTGTTTCTCGATTTCATTTCCCTCGCTATCCATGTTTGCTAAACTCTTCTATGACAATTCTTCTTTTATCTCTAACCCAACGGATATCTATGATGGCTTTTAAGACATAGAGGGTTAACATAATGCATGTATGCATGAGATGCGTGCGATGTATGAGATTTAATATGCATGTGGTTATCAAAAGCATAAAGGGGCAACTTCTATAGGATATACAACTATGGTTCTCATGCGGGTTTATGACAATGCCTTTGATTGAACTCCCTCAACCCACTATAGAAACGGTCAACTAATGCACAAATTATACACATCACAAGACATGATTTCGGGGCCAATTCTCTTATCCCCAGTGGAGTCGCCAGACTGTGGGACAACAGAACTTGACGACGCTGTTCTAGGCTCGCGGCCTAGTTGGGAGTACGAAATAACATGGGAAGACCTCAAACCATTGGGTTCGTAATAGTCCCTTACTTATGTCACTTGTAATGATGTGATTTGTGCAATAAACTAACCGAATCTATTCAACATTCATGCTCAAGGGTAATCTATGTCTAGTATGCATTAATCAAAATAACTCATAATCTAAGTTTGCATGCTCGAAAATAAGTCTTTAAACGGCAAACACAATTCCACGCAATGAGCACATTAAACCATAGAATCAACATATATGCATTACTATTCAAACATACCGTAAACTAATAAAATAACATGCATGAAGAATAACATAAACATGCTTTAAAAATAAATAACGAACTAAATTGAACCATGCTTTGAATAATAAATAAAACAACCTAGAAACTATCACATGCTCAAATACAAATTTGGATAAGACGAGATATGTGTATCTTAAGTGATACGTGGCGTTGTATCCCGAGTGCAGACCGCAATACCGTCCATTCGGAATCAGCTACGAAATTTACGTCCGGCTTTCCATCCGATATACCACACGAGGGAACACACATCCCGCTCATCCAACAATCACATCATGCCTCAAACGACTCTCATGCAATAATATTTTAAAATAAATAAAGTAAAACGAAAGATAATAAATAAAAGGGTGCCCTCAGGTCTAACCTCTTTTGTCGTCTCACGAAAGGGCGTTACACGTCCGTTGGAAGGGTGAATGATGTTCCGTAACTTTTTTGGTTCACTAATCCAACATTTTTCCTCGCTGTTTCGCTATTTAAGGTGCTGTTTTCACCCCGTTTTACTGCTGTTTGCTGCTGTCTTTCGGGTCACTGTTTTTGGTGTATTAGGGGCTGTTTTGGTGATAAAAAAAGTGTAGTCTCGGTGGTCAAAAGGTGCAGTTTTTTGGACTGTTTTAGTTGCTGTTTAAGGTCGGTTTGGACTACTTTGGGGTTATTTTCTGGACTAGTTTTGGGACAGTTTTTGGGACGGTTTTTTTGTCTATTTTTGGGCCGATTCAAGGGCTGATTTGGTGTTGATTTTTCTGGTTCAGGGGGTTGTGAGTTTAATGTTAAAGGGTATTGTTTGTTTGCTTAGTATTCGGTCAAGAGGATGTTCGACAGTTGGCTGCTTATGCGTGGGTGGTGCGCGTATGATGAGAGGGCTGTGGCCAGTGCGTGAGGGATACGTGAGGAGGCAGCAATGTGAGTGGAGGGTGCAGGTGTGTTGCTACGTGAGTGGGACAGTATGTGAAGGCAGGTGGTGTTGAACGTGTGTTCTTCTCGTGGGTTAGGTGTTGCCAAGAGTGAGAGGCTGTGCGTGAAAGGTTTGCTTAGGTTGTGTGTAGAGGGCAGTGAGTACGTGAGGTGTAGGGCTGCTGACGAGTTGCTGTTAGTGGAGAAGGGCATGTGTTGTGGTTGATGAAGGTGCCGAATGAGTGTGTGCAGACTGCAGAGATGAGTCGCTCTTTTGTGGTTAGTTGTGTCGATAGTGGCTTGGGTTTTTAGGGTTATTGGTGTGATTCAGTCGGCTTCATGGAGTGGGAAAGAGGGACATGAATCTGTGAGGACTGTGATGGCTTGTACGTGTGTATCATTGTGAGTGAAAGGAGCTAGTTGAAGGCAGATTGGGTGAGGGGTACGTGAGGCAAGGGGCTGGTGAAATGGGCTGTGACCTGCGTGTGTGTGTTAGGGTTTATTGGGGTTTGTTGCTGAGTTAGTGAGGGAGAAGGAGAGATGCGAGAGACTATTGTGTGAGTGGAGAGTGGTGTGCGCTGAAGGCGTGATTAGGGTTCTTTCATTGTTTACCGAGAGAGAGGAAGACCAAGGAGAGGAGAAGGTTTTGGCTTTTTGTTTGTGTTAGTTGGCCGAGAGTTAGTTGAGATAAGTGGACTGTGTCTTCTGGGAGATGAGAGAAGGTTGGGGAGAGAGTGGCCGTGAGATGAGTTTAGGGTTTGGCCAGTGGAGATGAACGTGAGAGAGGGAGACGAGAGGTAGAAGATGAAGGAGGCGAGAAGATGATGGAGGCGAGAAGCTTTAGGGTTGAGGCTGATGAGTGGGTTTTTTTTTTTGTGATGAAGGTTCTGTTTGTTTGTTTCGAGAGTGGCGAGTGATTCCGTTGAAGGGTTATTTGTGAGGAAGAGAGGCGTGAGGGAAGACATCATGTTTAGGGTTTGTTGTTGTTTATATAGTGAGAGGGTAGGGTTAGGGTTTCTGCATGGGTTTGGAAAGGAAAGAAATTAAATTAAAATGGAGGGATTTATTTAATTTATTTAGGGAAAGAATATCTTTAATTTTGGTGGGGAATTATTTAAATTTGGTGAGTGGTTTATTTGTCTTAGGAAAAGATTTATTTAATTTTGATATTAGTTTTAATTTAATTAAAATTTAATTTGTTTTAATTTAATTTAAATTGGAATTAATTTGATTTAGTTTAAATGGATTTTAATTTGATTTAGTTTAATTTTAATTTAGTTATTTAATTATTTTTTAATTCAATTTAATTTGTGACATGTATTTTAAATGTTTTAATTATTTAATTTGTGAGATGTGATTTAATGGGTTTGGTGTGTTTTAAAATAGAGGTCCAACAAGCGAACCCGAAGCGAAACAAGCGAGTTAAATCCGACCAAAATATCAATTTCCAACTTTACCCTTCCGACGTCCGTTTCCCGCGGCTTTCACAATCAAGGAGGTAGTGTCTCCATACGAGACTCATCATCCGGACTTATGTGTAAAAATGCAGTGTCTACAGTCGCCCCCACTTTGATGGGACTTGTGTAATGTGTAACAGTGACAATCCTATCAAAGTTATGCGATGCATTTTTACTTACCTGGCTCGCCAGCTGCCACCTGACTCGCCTGTTGCCTCGAACTGAGGTGATGATGCAGTGGACCTCGATCCTGGGACGCATCCCAATAACTGCAACCGACAACGGGGGCCTCGACCCTGGGACGCATCCCAATACCGCTGACAATGTGGGCCTCGACCCTGGGACGCATCCCAATAACTGCAACCGACAACGGGGGCCTCGACCCTGGGACGCATCCCAATACCGCTGACAAAATATGGGCCTCGACCCTGGGACGCATCCCGAAAATGATGATGTAGTGGGCACCTCGACCCGGAACTACAACCGACAACGGGGGCACCTCGACCCTGGGCACCTCGACCCAACACCGCTGACAATAGGGACATCGCCCTCGAACTGATGATGTAGTGGGTCCTCGACCCTGGGACGCATCCCGGAACTACAACTGATGATGCAGTGGGACCTCAACCCTGGGACGCATCCCGGAACTGGAACCGACAACGGGGGCACCTCGACCCAATACTGCTGACAAACTGGGCCTCGCCCTCAAACTGATGATGTAGTGGGTCCTCGACCCTGGGACGCATCCGGAACTACAACCGACAACGGGGGCACCTCGACCTTGGGACGCATCCCAATACCACTGACAATAGGGACCTCACCCTCAAAATGTTGATGTAGTGGGCCCTCGACCCTGGGACTCATCCCAGAACTACAACCGACAACGGGGCACTCTTGACCCTGAGACGTATCCCAATACCGCTGATAATAGGGACCTCGCCCTCAAAATGATGATGTAGTGGGTCCTTGATGAGCGGAAAATATATCAATATTTACCGCCCCTTTTACTTAATATTTTGTTTAGTTTCTCGGGTTTGATGAACGTTTTGATGTGTTTTAGTTTATTTTGCAGATAAAATAATATTGGGACTTAATGAAATCATTTAGGACAAAATGTGGATCAAATAAGGGCAATTATTGGACTTGATATATTAATTTTGGAGATTGGAAACTTGAAAGGGCGTTTTTGACGAAGTGCAGTTTTGGAAATTCCAGTTTGCGCATCTATCGTATTTTGGGCATAACTGTTTACTCAGATATCGGATTGAGCGGATTCAAGTTCCAGATTAAAGAAGACTCAACGATCTACAACTTCGAAAGAGAACATATTTTCAATTCTGATGATTTCATGACCGAAATTGATGAACCATCCAGAAGTGTGTGTGGAGTTAATTATTAAAAGTCATTATCAATCATTTTCAAAGCAAAATATTATTAATTAATAATTAATAAAAATTATCAAATCAACACCAAACAAGATAAGCAATTAGTGGAGCAATTATGGATTTCGTGGAGTAATTAGTGGAGAAATTAATAATGGATTTGGTGGAGAATTTGATGGATGATTTGATGGTGGCAAAATTTTGCCTATAAATACCAAGCCATTTCATTTGTAAAATTCATACTTTCTTCTTTGAAATTCTTAATGAATAAATAAGAAGATTGTATCTAGATTGTTTATTTTTAGTTTTCAGTAATTAATTTTCAGTTTCGCACTTTCTTTTCTTTACTTTTCAGTTTTTACTTTCTGAATTTACTTTTACGCACAATACTTTTCTTTCTTTAATTTTTCATTTTTACTTTTCAGTAATGAGGAGGTAACTCCCCCAGCTAGGGTGAAAGGTAATTCTTTTACTGTTACTATTTAGATTAATCTCCCTTAAAAATAATATATTCACTATTTAAAATATTGACTTAAAAAGGATACCGCCAGATTGGTCGGTTGGTAATTCATTTTAATCTGATTTAAACCTGACTAATAAAGGATACCGCCAGATTGGTCAGTGGAATTTAATTTTGAATCCGCCTTTATGCTGGTTGGACTTAATTTGACTTAATCAGGTTACCGCCTATATGGCTGGTTGGAAAAAGATCACAAGTTTATATATTATTTTATGGGAGATATCTAAATTAGTAGTAGTAAAAGTAATTCCTTTTACCTTAGCATTTTATTTTATTGTAATTTACTTTTCAGTATTTACTTTACCGCATTTTTACTTTATGTCTTTTTTTTTCAAGTTTTTACTAGCCCTAGTTATGTGTTGTAACTAAATTAGTTATCTGGGGTTGTGATGAAATCCAATATCACCGTTTTATAAGGGTTAGATTATACTTGTTGGGTAATATAAAGATTTATTTATTGAGTCTTAAACTTAATGCTTTTTCATTAACTGGCCATTAATAAAATTGATCTGGTAAATCTAAAATGAACTAGACATAGGGATTTTAGGTTTCAGCCTTAGACTCAATAGCCCACGATCTTCCTTGAGATAGATAACCCTTTAATAGATTTCCTTACAGGATAGGAATCTACCTGTCGGGCGGGGGTAGCCATAATTGGAACTTAAACTTAATGAATCCAGATAATTTGGTTGACATAGACATATGGTTCAATTGGGTTAAACTGGGTATTTGTGTCTGACCATCGACAGAGGCTTACACATAATTTAGTGTTCCAGGTTAATAAATCAATATATTACCCAACTTTAAGATAACCACTTCATCTTTAAAATGATTTGGAAGAAATCACAACCCTAGATAGTTTTTAATATTGAATTTTCTTAAAACCTATTTTCGACTATTTTATTTACTTGCTTTTAAATTTAGAATCGTCACCATTTCAAATCAATCAAACAACCTGTTAGATACTAGTAATCATTTGACCTCATAAAATTAATAGTTTAGATATTAAGTCCTCGTGGGATCGATATTTTTATACTACTTGAACGATACGTGCGCTTACGTTATACGTGTGTGATTACACCGGTCAAGTTTTTGGCGCCGTTGCCGGGGACTTATTTATCTTTTACTATTAGTTTAGGGGTTAGATACGTTACTTGTATCTAATTTCTTTTTACTTATTGTTTTTGTTTTCTTGTGTTTCAGGTTCTCAGAAACTTCATGAGACGAACCAGAAGCTTTGAAACTCGACCGCTTGACCCAGAAATTGAAAGAACCATCAGACAGTTGAGAAGGGAAGGCGAGAAGGCCAAAAAGCTTTATTCAACATGGAACCTGAACCTTTGAACGTTGCACCACCAATTCCCATTCGAGACAGAACCATTCCGGTGGTTGACAGACTCATTTCCTTGCATTGTACTCCCTCCCTTACCAGCAAATGCGGGTGACATCAAAACATGCATTCAGATGATTCAGCAGTCAGTTCAGTTCGGGGGGAATGCAACTGAAGATCCTAATTCCCACATCAGCAACTTCCTGGAAGTTTGCGGCACTTTTAACTACAACAGAGCATCAGAAGAAGCAATGAGACTGCGAGTTTTTCCATATTCCCTGAAGGACAGAGCTAAAGCTTGGCTACATTCACTACCAGCAGGTTCTATCACAACTTGGAACACTTTAGCCACCAAATTTCTTGCAAAGTACTTTCCACCAGCCAGAACCGAAAATTGAGGAATGACATCACATCCTTTGTACAACAAGATTCAGAATCCCTCTGCGAAGCTTGGGAAAGGTACAAAGATTTACTCCGGAAATGTCCTCACCATGAGATTCCAAAGTGGCTACAAGTTCAGACCTTCTACAATGGACTTTCTGTAATAATGAGAACCACAATCGATGCTGCTGCTGGAGGAGCCTTGATGGCAAAAGGAGAAGATCAAGCCTGGGACCTAATCGAAGAAATGGCCAACAACAATTCCTTGTGGCCAACAGAAAGGAGCATGATCCAAAGAATTGCAGGAATTTATGAAGTTGGAGCAAACACAGCAGTGAATACCAGGCTGGATTCAGATATGCAAATGTCTAGAAACACTTAGCACGCAAGTTGTGAACATCACGGGATCCACAAGTTCACCATATGGAGGAGCACCAGAGCCAAACCAACATTAAGAGACGGTGAATTATGTCAACAATTTCAACAGACAAGGGAACAATCCATATTCCAACACCTACAACCAGGGTGGAGGAATCATCCTAATTTATCATGGAGCAACAATTCAGGCCAACAGCAGAACTATCCACCTGAATTCCAGCAACAGAACAAAGGCCAGGAGCAGGCAAATGAATCAGGAATAATAGAAGTTTGACCTACTTGAAAAAAGATGGAAGCAAAACACGACTCTCAAGCAGCAAGATATGACACTATATTTCAAAGCCATTCAGCCTCTATCAAAGCACTAGAGAATCAAATCGGACAACTAGCCAATGCTCAGAGTTACAGACCGCCAGGTACCCTTCCTAGCAACACAGAGCCAAATCCAAGGAACATGGGGAATGAGCAATGTCATGCCATCATGTTAAAAAGCGGTACTGAAATCAACAAAGATGTTGGAGCCAAAACAACTGCTGAGGAAGTTCCAAAAGAAACAAAGCAACAAATGGAGGAAAAAGAAGCAAAGGAAAAAGAACAGATCACTCCACCTCCACCTTTTCCTCAACGTCTTCAGAAGAACAAATTAGACAAGAGTTTTCTCGGTTCCTGGAGATCTTCAAAAAGCTGCATATCAACATTCCATTTGCAGAAGTATTGGAACAAATGCCCACCTATGCCAAATTCATGAAAGATATTCTTTCACGAAAACGGAGATTGGGAGATTACGAGACAGTAGCATTAACAGAAGAATGCAGTGCCATCATTCAGAGGAAACTTCCCCCGAAGTTGAAAGATCCTGGCAGTTTCACTGTTCCTTGCGTCATAGGAGAACATAACTTTGGTAAGGCTTTGTGTGATTTAGGTGCGAGTGTTAACTTGATGCCTTTCTCTATTTTCAGGAAATTACAGATTGGAGAAACAATGACAACTTCAGTCTCACTGCAACTTGCTGATAGAACGCTTGTATTTCCAAGAGGCGTAGTTGAGGATGTGCTGGTCAAAGTTGACAATTCATTTTCCCAGCAGATTTTATTGTCCTTGATATGGAGGAAGACGCAGACGTACCAATCATCCTTGGGAGACCATTCTTGGCTACAGGTCGAACCATTATTGATGTACAAAAAGGAGAATTAACCATGAGGGTACAAGACCAAGAAGTAACATTCAATGTTTTCAAGGCCATGAATTTCCCAGATGATGAAAAGAATGAGGAATGTTTCAGACTCGATGTGATTCACAGTACCATTCAGAACTCCAATGCAATGCAAAGTTCTACTGACAAACTTAAAACATGTCAATTGCCTGTGGAGCCTAAAGATAAAGCGTCTTTTGTACTGAAGGAGCCAATTCTTGCACTACAAGCAACAGAAGAGAAAAGTTTCCACCAACTCAACGAATTGGAGGAATTTCACAATCAGCCTTTTGAGGATGCCAAATTGTACAAAGAAAAGGGCAAGAAAAGACATGATGAGAAGTTAGTGCACATACAACTGGAACCATGGCAGAAGGTACTGTTAAACAAATCAAGGGTGAATTCTTCCCATGGAAGCCAAAATCACGGTGGTCAGGTCCATTTGTGATCACCAAAGTTTACCAAATAGAGCCGTTGAGATACATGATCCTGACGCTAACAAAACTTTCAAGGTTAAAAACAAGTGTGTCAAGCACTACTGGGGAGAATCATTTGAGCGACAAAAAGAAAGTGTTACACTTTCAGATCCAGCTTAACGTTCGAAAAGTCACGTCTAGCTGACGACTTTAAACTTAGCGCTCGCAGGGAGGCAACCCATGCAATTTGTGTATATATTGTGATTTTGTGTGATTTAATTTTGTGTGTTTAGTTTTTGCAGATTAAGATGGAAGAAGCTCTCTCAAATCTTCGCAAGCAATTTCCGTCTCTCCTCAAAAATCTCAGATGAAAGTCTACAAAGCTCGCTTGGAACGGATGAGGTTATTGACAATCCATGGAATTCCTAATGATATTCGTTGGGTAATTGAAGCACGAGTCCGATTGGTAGGATCCAGACCTTTTTTACTATCACGATATTAATTCGCTACTAATCGTCCTTTGGAAGATACTTGTGCCCGTCATTGCACTTTTGAAGACATCCAGAGTAAAACATGGAAGCCACTTCAAGAAGACGTTGAAAACATCTGTGTGTTTTGCGGTAGCACTGTTGGTACTAAGCCACAATACATAGAAGCAGCACATGAATTGGGTCGAGTCTTAGCAGCAAGGAATATGCACTTAATATATAGCGGAGGCAATCTTGGACTAATGGGGATTATTTCAAAGGCTGTACAGGAAGGAGGCAGTCATGTTTTGGGAATCATCCCAAAACCCTTGGCAGAGGCAAATCTTATTGGATCATCAAACGGAGAGGAACTGATCGTGCCAGGTATGTCTGAACGATTGGTAGAAATGATTAACCGTGCTGATGCTTTTATTGCTTTGCCATGTGGCTTGGGCACATTGGAGGAAATTTTTATTGTACTATCTTGGGCGAACCTGAACATACACCAGAAACCACTTGGACTGTTTAATGTTGATGGATTTTATGATTTTCTTTGTGGTTTCTTGATGATGCTCGGAGAAATGGGTTCGTGTCAAACCTATAAAAGAACTCCTCTTCACTGCCAGAACTGCTCCGGATCTAATAGACCAACTCATAGCCTATGAACCACAAGTTGACCATATCCTTTCAAAAATAAATTGGTTTGAGGACGATCGTGGTAAGAGGCGTAGAATTAATCTGGATCTTAACCTTTAATTTCCGGTAGATTTCAGCTAACCAGGTACGACCTTCTTAACTCTCCTTTTACTGTTTAAGACATTGGGGACAATGTCTCATTTAGGTTTGGGGGAGGAAATAGTTGATCAGTACCTTGTTTTTAGTTTGTGTGTTATTTTTATTTTTAGTCCAAAATTTTTCGAAAAATACAAAAAAATTGAAAAATTTTCAAAAATTACAAAAATATTTTGTGTTTTTTTTTGTGTTTTTAATTTGACTAAAAAGGTGAAATTGGTAAGAGATAACTGAGTAAGGAGTTTCCACTCCTGATACGTATCTCAAGCCTATTTTCGAAACAAGTTAATTTTTGTTTATTTTATTTTGAATTATTTAATTTGTGAATTCTCCTTAAAACGGACTAAAATGATCTTCATATGTCAGTTAGCAAATATTATCAACATATATAGTAACATACGGACATGAGTTAAAATTGAAAAGTTTGTAATATTCAGTGCTCTAGTTTAATTGGAGGAAGCATCTCAAAAAGCAGTGGAGTAAAAAAAAAAAAAAAAAAAAAAAAAAAACGTCTGAGATCCGAGTTATTAAGTCTGTAAGGTGTTTTAACACCTAGTGCCCTAAAGCCAACTGGTTTGGGAGTCACTGGCCCAAAGCTCGTTACATGGATTCGAAGATGCTGGCAAAAATATATATATCTGAAGTCTGAGTAATTAAGTCTGTAGGGGTGTCTTAACACCTGGTGCCCTAAAGCCAACTGGTTTGGAGCCACCGACCCAACACTCGCTACATAGATGGAAGATATTGTATATAAATAAAAAAAAAATAGAAAAAAAAAATCAAAGAAAAATCAGAAAAATCAGAAAAATTATTCCATTGCTGCAAAAAGATGTGAAATCTGATAGAACTTTAGGACAAAAATATTACTCTCTTATCAACTACACTTATGACTGTTGTGGGCAAAAATGAGTTGTTTAATATTTTGTTGGCTGTGTATATGGAGAATGGTAAAAATAATCGGAGAATTTACTTATTCTGTAATTTAGAATGAAACAAAACAATTATTGACTTGGAGTAGAAGTTTCACCTGATTAGTCACTAACTTCTTTATTCTATTTTCTCTTGCCTTTTTGCTTTTGTGTGCATTAGTTTTATTATCTTTTTACTTTTGTAAAATGTTTTGTGGTAACGTTGCTGTAAACCCTCATGAGACTACAACTCGTCCACTAGGGACACCTAGGGGTTTAAAGGCTTGTTGCATATGCTAAATGCAATCGTGATCCCTACGAAAGTGGCTTAGTTTAATTTTAATTTTATTTTGTTGTTTTGCTCGAGGACTAGCAAAATGTTAGGTTTGGGGGTGTGATGAGCGGAAAATATATCAATATTTACCGTCCCTTTTACTTAATATTTTGTTTAGTTTCTCGGGTTTGATGAACGTTTTGATGTGTTTTAGTTTATTTTGCAGATAAAATAATATTGGGACTTAATGAAATCATTTAGGACAAAATGTGGATCAAATAAGGGCAATTATTGGACTTGATATATTAATTTTGGAGATTGGAAACTTGAAAGGGCGTTTTTGACGAAGTGCAGTTTTGGAAATTCCAGTTTTGCGCATCTATCGTATTTTTGGCATAACTGTTTACTCAGATATCGGATTGAGCTGATTCAAGTTCCAATTAAGAAGACTCAACGATCTACAACTTCGAAAGAGAACATATTTTCAAATTCTGATGATTTCATGACCGAAATTGATGAACCATCCAGAAGTGTGTGGAGTGTAATTATTAAAAGTCATTATCAATCATTTTCAAAGCAAAATATTAATTAATTAATATTAATAAAAATTATCAAATCAACACCAAACAAGATAAGCAATTAGTGGAACAATTATGGATTTGGTGGAGTAATTAGTGGAGAAATTAATAATGGATTTGGTGGAGAATTTGATGGATGATTTGATGGTGGCAAAATTTTGCCTATAAATACCAAGCCATTTCATTTGTAAAATTCATACTTTCTTCTTTGAAATTCTTAATGAATAAATAAGAAGATTGTATCTAGATTGTTTATTTTTAGTTTTCAGTAATTAATTTTCAGTTTCGCACTTTCTTTTTTTACTTTTCAGTTTTTACTTTCTCCGAAATTTACTTTTACGCACAGTACTTTTCTTTCTTTAATTTTTCAGTTTTTACTTTCCGAAATTTACTTTTACGCACAGTACTTTTCTTTCTTTAATTTTTCAGTTTTTACTTTTCAGTAATGAGGAGGTAACTCCCCCAGCTAGGGTGAAAGGTAATTCTTTTACTGTTACTATTTAGATTAATCTCCCTAAAAATAATATATTCACTATTTAAAATATTGACTTAAAAAGGATACCGCCAGATTGGTCGGTTGGTAATTCATTTTAATCTGATTTAAACCTAACTAATAAAGGATACCGCCAGATTGGTCGGTTGGTAATTAATTTTGAATCCACCTTTATGGCTGGTTGGACTTAATTTGACTAAAAGGTTACCGCCTATATGGCTAGTTGGAAAAAGAATCACAAGTTTATATATTATTTTATGGGAGTGTGGGACACAGAAACTGGGCGACGCCGTTCCTAGGCTCGTGGCCTAGTTGGGAAGGATTACATAACATGGAGTCGCCACCCGGTGTGAACCGGGACAAAGATTAAGGCCGCAAGCACCACCCCTCGCAAGGGAAGACCTCAAACCGTTGGGTTCGGAATAGTCCCTTACTTATGTCCTTGTAATGAAATGATTCATGTAATAATTTAACTAAGCTTAAGTAACACTTATTTCTAAGAGTATCATGCTTCTAAATTCTCATATGCAAAATAAAACTTATGTGTACATTTTCACATATATCTCATATTTAAAATTGCATGCTTAACATATATCAAGATAGCAACGAACATACAACTTTACATATCACATTCAGGAAAACACAAGCACACATATTGACCATACAAGCACACTATGGGCACTTTTCCAAGCGGTACGTGGAATTGTAGCCCAAGTACAGACCGCACTACCGTCCATTCGGAATCGGCTACGGAGTTTACGTCTGGGTTTCCATCCGATATACCGCAAGAAATAATACTCAAATGTTATCATGACATAAGCATACGAATTGTAATACATTGACACATTTGCATAAGAAAGATCACCAATAGGCGATTATGCATGAATATAATAAGACAGACTCAGTTCAGTGTGTGCACGTTCGTGTAGCGTTCATAAACGTGTTCGAACGGAAATGAAACAGAATGCTCACGTTCGAGTAGCGTTCGTAAACGCGTTCGAACGAAATGAAACAGAATGCTCGCGTTCGTATGGCGTTTGTTAACGCGTTCGAACGGAAATGAAACAGAATGCTCACGTTCGTATGGCATTTGTTAACGCGTTCGAATGGAAATGAAACAGAATGCTCACATTCGTATGGCGTTTGTTAACGCGTTCGAATGGAAATGAGACCTGATGCATGATAAGGCAAAATGTATGCGCGTTCGAGTTGCGTTCGTGAACGCGTTCGAACGGACACGGACCTGATGCATGAAATGGGATGCAATACATAAACAGAAAATAAAGGGGCGCGGGGAAGCACTGCCGTAAAGGTGGCCTTTTGGGGCTCTTGATCTCTCAAAGAGAGACCTTTAGACCAACGTACTAAGCCCATGCGCGTCACATTACACATACAAAAACAGAACCAATCCTATCAACCAAGTATGTCCGATTGAACACATCTTACATCCAATCTGAACACACATCAACCGGCGCGGCAAAGCATCGTGGTAACGGGTTTGAACCCCTCCCCATAAGGGATCTTTCATTCCACTTACTAAGCCCATGCGCTTGATTGATCCATGCATAAAAGATAAACTCAATAATATCAAACTAAGTATGCCCGATTGAACGTATCTTGCATCCAATCGAACACACATCAACCGGCGCGGTGAAGTAGTGTCACAAAGGTGGCCTTTTCGGCTATTTGTCTCCCAAATGGAGGACCTTTGGACTAACTCACTAAGCCCATGCGCTTGATTGAATCATACATAATAAGCAACATATTGAATTCAAGTAAAGAAAACTAAATAAACAAAAAGCAACACAACGAAAGAGAGCTGATGCCGTTTACTCAAGCGGTACGTGGAGTTGTGGCCCGAGTACAGATCATATTACCGTCCATTCGGAATCGTCTATGAAATTTATGTCCGGGTTTCCATCCGATATACCGCGAGAGTTGACACATCTCTCATTCATCCAATACCCACAACATATTACATCTCATAATTCATGCATATTTATATACTCAAAGACCACAACACACATCCATAAACGACTCTCATGTGAATAGAATTCAATAATAAAAAAAAAAAACGAATATACAAATGAAAAGGTACCCTCAGGTCTAACCTTTTAAATCACCTCTCGGATGTACGGTACACGATCGTCGGAAGGGTGGATGCTCCGCAACTCTCCCGGTTCACTGGTTCACTGTTCTCGTTCGTTGTCTTTACTGTTTTGAGTCGTCGTTCTCCTCCGTCTTTTGCTATTGTTTTCTTGTGGTTTTGCTGTCGTTTCCCTTTTATCTTCTGCTTATTGTTTTTTTTTGGGTGTGTTCCTCCTGTAATTTTTATGTGTGTTTGTGTATGAGTTAGGGGCTAGCTACTAGCTAAGGTTGAGAAGGTTGGTGAAGGGTTCTTTTTATAGGCAAAGGGTTAGGCTTGACAAGGAAAGAGATTTGGCTAATTGAAGAGAGATTTGATTTGGTTTGGTTAGGGAAGTCAAAGATTGAGGGGGGACAAATCTTGGCTAGATAGGGAAGGTTGAATATTTGATTGGCTTGGATTAGGAATACAATATTTTAAGTTTGGGAATAATCTTATTAGATTGGGAATATAATTGGTTGATTGATTTTATCTTGGTATGATTATATTTTGATTTAGTGTGTGATTTGTTTAATTTAGGCATGATTTTAGTTTAAGTTGGTAATTGTTTATTTTATGTTTGGTATATTTTTTTATTTATTATTTAATTAATTTAATTATTATCTTATTTAGTTAATGTTTTAATTAATATTTATTTATTTAAATTGGGATGTGTTTTATGGGCTTTGGGGGGCTAATTGGGCTGGATGTGAGGCTAGCAGCAAAACCAGAATTACCGACACCGTTCGAACGCTTCCTCGAACGCGGCATGAACGCCCGCAATCCGTTTGACGTTCGAACGTAAACACGAACGCAGCACGAACGAAAACAGTGAACCTTGTTTATTCTGAATTTCCCCTTCCGATGTCCGTTTCCCGTGACCTCCGTGACTTAAAAGGTAGTGTCTCCAAAATGAGACTCATCATAGGGACTTATGTGTAAAAATGCAGTGCCTACAGTCGCCCCCACTTTGATGGGACTTGTGTAATGTGCAACAGTGACAATCCTATCAAAGTTATGCAATGCATTTCTACTTACCTACCTGGCTCGCCAGCTGCCACTTGACTTACCATGTGTTGAGTTGCGTTGATTTGGTGGTGAGGTGCTGCGACCCTTGGTTCATTCCCGAACCGTGCTTCCATTCTTGGAGTGCCATTCTCTCCTGTGGCCTGTTCCTTCCTGAACTGTATTGAGATGAGGCTTTATTCCTCCCGAGCTTTATTCCCGACTGTTGAGATGAGGCTTTATTCCTCCGAGCTTTATTCCGAACTGCTGACTGTGTAGAGATAGGGCTTTATTCCATGATTGTTTGGACTGTGGGCTTTATTCCCGAACTGTATTGAGATGAGGCTATAATCCCCTGTACTTTGTTCCCGAACTGTTGCGATGAGGCTTTATTCCTCCCGAGCTTTATTCTCGAACTGTTGAGATGAGGCTTTATTCCTCCCGAGCTTTATTCTCGAACTGTTGAGATGAGGCTTTATTCCTCCGAGCTTTATTCCCGAACTGCTGACTGTGTACAGATAGGGCTTTATTCCATGATTGTTTGGACTGTGGGCTTTATTCCCGAACTGTATTGAGATGAGGCTATATTCCCCTGTACTTTGTTCCCGAACTGTTGCGATGAGGCTTTATTCCTCCCGAGCTTTATTCTCGAACTGTTGAGATGAGGCTTTATTCCTCCTCGAGCTTTATTCCCGAACTGTTGAGATGAGGCTTTATTCCTCCTGAGCTTTATTCCCGAACTGTTGAGATGAGGCTCTATTCCTCCCGAGCTTTATTCCCGAACTGTACTGACATGAGGCTTTCTTCCCCTTGAGCTTTGTTCTCAAACTATACTGATATGAGGCTTTCTTCCCATTGGGCTTTGTTCCCGAACTGTGTTGATATGAGGCTTTATTCCCCTGGGCTTTATTCTCGAACTGTACTGACATGAGGCTTTATTCCCCTTGAGCTTTGTTCTCAAACTATACTGATATGAGGCTTTCTTCCCCTTTAGCTTTGTTCTCAAACTATACTGATATGAGGCTTTCATTTCCTTGGGCTTTGTTCCCGAACTGTGTTGATATGAGGCTTTATTCCCCTGGGCTTTATTCTCGAACTGTACTGACATGAGGCTTTCTTCCCCTTGAGCTTTGTTCTCAAACTTATACTGATATGAGGCTTTCTTCCTCTTGAGCTTTGTTCTCAAACTATACTGATATGAGGCTTTCATTTCCTTGGCTTTGTTCCCGAACTGTGTTGATATGAGGCTTTATTCCCCTGGGCTTTATTCTCGAACTGTACTGACATGGCTTTCTTTCTTCCCCTTGAGATTTGTTCTCAAACTTATACTGATATGAGTCTTTCTTCTCTCTTGAGCTTTGTTCTCAAACTGTATTGAATGCATGTTTTTTTTTTTTTTGAACTGAACTGAATGTGGGTTTTATTCCCGAATTGAACTGACATGAGGCTTTCTTCCCCTGAACTGATATGGGCCTCGCCCCATGACTGATACTGATATGGGCCTCACCCCCAGACTGATACTGATATGGGCCTCGCCCCAAGACTGATACTGATATGGGCCTCGCCCCAAGACTGATACTGATATGGGCCTCGCCCCAGACTGATGCTGATATTGATGCTTCTAACTGTTTTTTATTTGCCGCTTTCTCTCTTTCTTCTTTAAAACCTGTGAACACAAAACAAACAAAAACACAAAAAGGAATGCAAAATATGTTACGTGTATGCATGCATGCGTGAATGAGTTTCCTATCCCGTTGGGTTAGGTCTTCTATCAATTCCATTGATGACCATTCTTCTCTTGGGGAAAGTACCATTTCCACCTGTCTTCACTGATTTGTTCCAGGAACCCGTTTCTTTCCAAGTCTAACAGTCCCACTGTCTCCATTTCCCAATTCCTGAATGGCTAACTTATCTTTTCTGCTTGCTTCTTTTGAGGATTCCCTACGTTCTGAGTATCACATTACCAAGATTGAACACACTCATGTTGCAAGTTTGAAAGTAATAGTCTTAGGCAGATAAATGAAATGATCGCCTTTATTATTGTTGAGGAAACGTTCGAACAAAATCAATGTCTTTATTAAAAGTGTAAGATAAACTAGGAGAAACAACAGTGCCTTCTTATTCAGCCCATGGTTCTTCACCATTGTTATCCCTTATCCCTATGAAGCTGAGTGGTTGAGAGTTTGGAGGACAAGGGTTTCGGGTAGGCCAGAGTTGATCATGTAGTTGGGCAGGGGATTTCTGTGTGCGTTGGGTTGTTCTTTCTCTGGGTCGGGTATTGTATGGGCATCGATGAGGTTTTGGATTTCTGTCTGAGGCGGGCGCAGTTGTCGGTGTCATGGCCTTTTTCTTGGTGGAAGTGACAGTGTAAGTTTAAGTTCATGTGAGGTGGCACAGGATTTGGAATGGGCCTAGGTTCCAAAGGTTTTAAGAGTCCATGCGCCTTCAGCTTTTCAAATACCTTTGAAAGAGGCTTACCAAGGTTAGAAAATCGTCTGTTCTTAATGGCAGTGACTTCAGCAGTAGCAGGCATAGTCCCTGAATGTCCCCCAATATTCCTTCAGTTCTGTCCATAAAACTTTCTGTTCTCGCTCCTCCCTCCTCCTCCTCATATCCATAACTGTCTCCCTCAACTGTCGAAAATCAGTAATCATCGAAGTCATTCTCCTCAGTTTGCCATAAATAGAGGGCTTGGTGCCCTTGATGATCATTTTGATCTGGTCCTTTTCTGAGGGCCGGGTCTGCATCTTCAGAAGCTGGCTCCTCCAGCGGTCCACATATTCCTTGAAATTTTCCTCCGGCTTCTGCTTGATATTTTCCAAGTCTCGGAGTGACAAGTCAATCTCCAGGTCCGTGACATATTGTTTTAAGAAAGCATCGCGCTAGCTCCCTCCATCTTCCTTAACCTGCTTGTCTAGGTTATGGTACCATACTACGGGTGCCCCCTCGAGTGACATCCCGAACATCTTTTGTACTTGGCGCTGAGACAGGCCAACTGAACTCATAACAGACACATACTGACGGAGATGCACCCTCGGATCTCCATTCCCATTGAACTTAGCCAAATCCGGCATCTTAACTGCGCTGGCAACTGCTCCTCAAACTTCATTGTCTCATAATCTAGCAAATCTTCATTCTTACCCCTCATCTTGCGGGTAACAGATTCAACCTGATCCCTGAGTTTATGTATCTCGGCCTGAGACCCAATCACTCTGTCTGTTGCATACTCTGCCATATCATCATCAAAAGCGGGATATCATCCCCCAACCCATTCGGAGGCTCCTCGCCCTTACATTCTCAGAATTTCCCCCAGCACGGGGCACATCCATATTTGTCATGGCAGTAGTCAAGGCTTGCAACTGTTCAGTGACCTTGGTGAGACCGTTTTCCAACTGATCCATACGGGATACCTCAATATCTGATTCACTCATGTCTGTTCCCAGTATTTTGATGAGTCTTCCCTTTTTCCTAACCCAACGGGAATCTATGATGGCTTTTAAATCACAAGGGTTAACATTATGTATGTATGCATGGGGTGCATGAGATGCATGTAACATATATAACATATATTAAATCAAATAAAATTCTCAAACAAATCGGCCTATTATCATTTTAGAAGCTTTTGGGACAACTGTCATAAGAGTGAACCCGTCCCAGTTTAAATGGCCTAACGAGTTCATGTCTTATGGCAAAGAGCCCAACTAAATCCAAATGATAATATTCCGAACACAATCATAAAATGACCCATTGTTATTTAGAAGCCTTTTGGCCCAATCGTCATAAGATGTGTTCTTGTCCCAGTTTAAATGGCCCAACAAGCCCATATCCCATGATAAATGTCCAAATGGATCTAAACAACGATGTTCCCAAACACAAGCATAAAAGAAAGATGATGCAAACATGACATAATAATTTCTACAAAAGTGGCCCATCAACATTTCAGAAGCTTTTGGCCTAATAGTCATAAGGTGTGAACTTGCCCCAGTTTAAATGGCCCAGCAAGCCCGCATTTCTGACAATAGTCCAACTGCATCCAAATGAGGATGGTCCACAAGCACATATTCAAGGAAATAATTGTTACTTTAGCCAACCCGGTCTATGGGTGGGTTAGCAAGAGTATAGACAAAGGCTCTCCCGGCGAAAGATGGCCCACAACTAGGTCTCCCCACTCAAGGGTTCGAGCAACCAAGTGAGCGCACCCCTTTTTATACACTAAGGTACTTGCCGATGAGCTATGGTGTGTGACGGACTGTCAAATGGATTTCCCGTTGTAGATCCCCCAGAGGGAAGGTGGAGCGAGGCTCACTAAAATACCCAAGCCTCTTAGGCTCTTATCGCTTGTTGTCAGGAATAAACAACGAGTCCTCCAAATTAGTCCATCACAATAGGCTACAAATAGATGGCTATCTAGGTGCCTTCACAGCTTTTCCTTCTAGAAAGGTAGTGAATGAAGGAAGACACCAAACCATTACCTAGCCTTAAAATGCCTTTGATTAAACCCTCACTTTATCCACTATAGACACGGTCAATTAAAACATAAATCCGAACATCACAAGACAATATTTCGGGGCCAATTCTCTATCCCCAGTGGAGTCGCCAGACTGTGGGACACAGAAACTGGGCGACGCCGTTCCTAGCTCGCAGCCTAGTTGGGAAGGATTACATAACATGGAGTCGCCACCCGGTGTGAACCGGGACAAAGATTTAAGGCCGCACTCACCCCTCGCAAGGGAAGACCTCAAACCGTTGGGTTCGGAATGGTCCCTTACTTATGTCACTTGTAATGAAAGGATTCATGTAATAATTTAACTAAGCTTAAGTAACACTTATTTCCAAGAGTATCATGCTTCTAAATTCTCATATGCAAAATAAAACTTATGTGTACATTTTCACATATATCTCATATTTAAAATTGCATGCTTAACATATATCTGTTAGACATTATGACCCATAGCGTCACTGTTTTGTAAATGATATTGTATTATTGTACAAAATTAACTATGTGATAATGAAATTGCCTTTTGCCGTTTTGTAATTTATTTACTTTGATATATAAATGGCGAAAGTCCATATGATTAATTCCGTATTGAGATGATATGAGACAGTATCAATACATAAAGGTTTAAATCATTAAATATCCCTAGTCGGAGTATTATCGAGATCGGACATCGATAATGCGGAATAGACTAGTATTGCACTTGTGCATGTTGTGAGGGCACAACGGCATAGTTCTCATATATTTAAGTATAGGATACTTATGCAAGTGCGATAGGAGGTTGTGTTTTACCGATGGTACGAAAACAGCTTCGCTCTGGATAGACCCCGCAGAATCCCATTGGTAGTATGTCTGCGTGTCTATGGGAGGCCGCATCAGGGTAGGTGTATATGTCTTAACCTGAGACTTGCATCGCTAGTACTTGCGACAATAGGTAAACTTTGGTTTTGGTGGTTGGGGGACCTTAACTGGTTCTGTGTTCACCTCTTCTGGGTTTATCAGGAATCGTAGTGCACTGGGTGTGATGTCAAGATGGAAGTGTCACTTCAGACATATGGAGTTGATGATCACGCAGGATACAGAACTAGTGCTCTATAAAAGGTTGCAACCGTCGGGACAATATGACTAGGTCAGTATTGCCCGATTTAAGAGACTAGTTGCTTGATGTCCGATATATGTTTCGTACGGGGCAGACACATTTCCAGCCCCAGGCCTAACATGTGATCGTCTGATACCGGATCGATGTACGCAATACTACGGTATACTACGCTTGATATAGATCTAATATTCCAGTAAGAATATTTCTGGAGAATTGGGTAGGCATGGCGCTTTGCTAGAAGCCAACCTTGTCTTGTAAATCGGTAAAAACGTAGTACAAGGTACGTACGTGTTTGGATTATCCAACGACCGTATTTACTGCCAACATATCCGGAGATCTCTTGGGTCGCTTCCTGAAGATTCACCTATGATGTTTGATTCGAACTTTATTAATCTTGGATTAATAACGGAGAAACTTTATCTTGGATAAAATGCCTTATTAGGAGAGAGAGAGAGATCGATTAATTTGGAATTAATCGATAAAATAATATATTCGATATATTATTAAACGAAATTAGATTTCGACGCGGAATTAAAATCGGATTTTAATTCGGGCAAACGAATTAATTTAGAATTAATTCATTAGCGAACTGAATAGTAATTTCGCAAGGCGTAATTATTTAATTCACGTCGCGACGGAAATTCGTTAATTCGGAATTGACGAAACCGAGCCCGAAAGTGTTTGCGGACACATTCGTATTTTGAATCGAGTGATATCCGCAAATCACATCGCGATATCTCATTACTTAATACGAATAGATGGTGGATGTATCTAGTCACCTTTGTGGGATGATACATTGTCTCTAATCTCAAAGTGTGGTAATGATGGCAAATGATGGATTTCATTTTGGAGGGAAAGCCATGCACGGTTTTGAAGGATTTTTTGCATTAAAAAATTCTATTGGTATTATATATCATATCACTTTTCACTTTCTTTTGTCTCTCACGGTTTTTGGCATGCAAAAGGAACAAAATTAAAAGTGAAACACTCTCCTCTTCTTTCTCGCTTGCTCACGCCGTGAGCTGCACATACAAGGCAGAAGATTGTTTTCTCATTCTCCATTTTTGCTAGCACAAGCAAGGATCAAAGGAGGTGATAGGGAAACCACCTTGGAGCTTGGAATACACAAAGCTTGGAGCTTTCAACTCTTTTCCTCCTGGGCCGAAACTTCAAGGATCTTGGAGCTTCAACCTTTGTTCATCTTTTCATCATAAAAGCTTTGTAAGTATGATTCCGCCATGCTTCAAGTTCATTATATATATTCATTTTGTTGTATTTCATATGCTTAATCTTTCCTTGGGACTAATTTTAGTAACCGACAATGGTATCATTGAGCTATGTTTAAGCATGAAATATATTAGGTTAAAATTTGGGTAAAATTGATTGAAGCATGTTCTTGTGAATTTGATGAATGAGTATGCTTACATGTATATAGAATGATATTATATGGAATCAATTTTGAGAAAAATGCATGGGATGATTTTTCCCCAAAAATGTAACCTTGGCCGAATGGGTATGAACATTGGATGTGTTGGAATTTTTTGTGTACAAGATCATTGGATGACTTAAAATGTATACGGGACGTAGATTAGTGATTCAATCGGATTGAAAAACAAATCGACACAAAAATCTCACTTGGCCGAATACTAATGGACCTGAAAATGGACTTGATTTTTGTTCAAATTAATGTTGGACATATGTTTTGAACAATAGATGATTAATAAATTAAATTGGTATTTTGATATATTTGGTTTAATGTATTAATCTTGGTTTTACACTTTAATTAATTGAATTTTAAAATTTGGAATATTGAAATTTAAATTAATGGGCTTAATTGTTAAATTGGGCTTGTAATATTATATTTGGGCATAATGGGCTTGGTTGGGCCAAGTAGATTTGGGCAAAAGGATTGGATCCAATTTGGGCCTAAATCACTCCATTAAGTCCAAATGTAGCATAATGGGCTTTAAAGTTTAATTGGGCCTTATGGGCTTGAAATTGATTTTGTGGCATTTAAGGGTGATTCCTTTTTTGGGCTTGGTAATTGGATTTGACCCACATTGACCAAAGCCCAAGCCTTAATAAATCAATTGAAAGCCCATCGGACTTTAATTAAACAACATTGGATGTTAGTTGGGCTTTGAGACCCAAATTAGATTAGATTTAGAATCTAAGTCTTTAAAGCACATTAAAAGTGTAAACATTTAATTTGGATTAAATAATTGAATTACTATTGAACACGAATTAAATTAGATTTATAAGTAGTTCGATATAATTCGTGAATTCGTACCTTATGTACTTCTTATCAATCATTTTCAAAGCAAAATATAATTAATTAATAATTAATAAAAATTATCAAATCAACACCAAACAAGATAAGAAATTATTGGAGCAATTATGGATTTGGTGGAGTAATAGTGGAGAAATTAATAATGTAATTGGTGGAGAAATTGATTGATGATTTGATGGTGGCAAAATTTTGCCTATAAATACCAAGCCATTTCATTTGTAAAATTCATACTTTCTTCTTTGAAATTCTTAATGAATAAATAAGAAGATTGTATCTAGTTTGTTTATTTTAGTTTTCAGTAATTAATTTTCAGTTTCGCACTTTCTTTTCTTTACTTTTCAGTTTTTACTTTCCGCGATTTACTTTTACGCACAGTACTTTTCTTTCTTTATTTTTCAGTTTTTACTTTTCAGTAATGAGGAGGTAATTTCCCAAGCTAGGGTGAAAGGTAATTCTTTTACTGTTACTATTTAGATTAATCTCCCTTAAAAATAATATATTCACTATTTAAAATACTGATTAATAAAGGATACCGCTATATTGGTCGGTTGGCAATTCAATTTAATCTGGTTTAAACCTGACTAATCAAGGATACCGCCAGATTGGTCGGTTGGTAAATTTATTTTGGTACCGCCTTTATGGCTGGATTATGGACAAATATTACCGCCTATATGGCTGGTTGGACTTAATTTGACTTAATCAGGATACCGCCAGATTGGTCGGTTGGTAATATTATAACAAGTTTATATATTATTTTATGGGAGATTTCTAAATAAGTAGTAGTAAAAGTAATTCCTTTTACCTTAGCATTTATTTTACTTTTTACTTTATGTCTTTTACTTTTCAGTATTTTTACTTTATGTCTTTTATTTTTCAGTTATTAGTCCTAGTTATGTGTTGTAACTAAATAGTTATCTAGGGTTGTGATGAATTTCAATATCACCGGTTTATAAGGGTTAGATTATAGTTTGGGTATTATAAGATTTATTTATTGAGTCTTAATCTTAATGCTTTTTATTAATTGGCCATTAATAAAATTGATTAGGTAAACTTAAAATGAACTAGACATAGAGATTTTAAGTTTAAGACCTTAGACTCAATAGCCCACGATCTTCCTTGAGGATAGATACCCTTTAATAGATTTCCTTACAGGATAGGAATATACCTGTCGGGCGAGGGTAGCCATAATTGGAACTCAATCTTAATGAATCCAGATAATGTGGTTGACATAGGAATATGGTTCAATTGGGTTACACTGGGTATTTGTGTCTGACCATCGACAGATGCTTTCGCATAATTTCGTGTTCCAGGTTAATAAATCAATGTTTTACCCATCTATATAATAATCACTTCATCTTTAAAATGGTATTGGAAGAAATCACAACCCTACCGTCCATTCGGAATCGGCTACGGAGTTTATGTCCGGGTTTCCATCCGATATACCGCGAGAGTTGACACATCTCTCATTCATCCAATACCCACAACATATTACATCTCATAATTCATGCATATTTATATACTCAAAGACCACAACACACATCCATAAACGACTCTCTTGTGAATAGAATTCAATAATAATAAAAAAAAACGAATATAAACAAATGAAAAGGTACCCTCAGGTCTAACCTTTTAAATCACCTCTCGGATGTACGGTACACGATCGTCGGAAGGGTGGATGCTCCGCAACTCTCCCGGTTCACTGGTTCACTGTTCTCGTTCGTTGTCTTTACTGTTTTGAGTCGTCGTTCTCCGTCTTTTGCTATTGTTTTCTTGTGGTTTTGCTGTCGTTTCCTCTTTATCTTCTGCTTATTGTTTTTTTGGGTGTGTTCCTCCTGTAATTTTTATGTGTGTTGTGTATGAGTTAGGGGCTAGCTACTAGCTAAGGTTGAGAAGGTTGGTGAAGGGTTCTTTTTATAGGCAAAGGGTTAGGCTTGACAAGGAAAGAGATTTCGCTAATTGAAGAGAGATTTGATTTGGTTTGGTTAAGGGAAGTCAAAGATTGAGGGGGGACAAATCTTGGCTAGATAGGGAAGGTTGAATATTTGATTGGCTTGGATTAGGAATACAATATTTTAAGTTTGGGAATAATCTTATTAGATTGGGAATATAATTGGTTGATTGATTTTATCTTGGTATGATTATATTTTGATTTAGTGTGTGATTTCTTTAATTTAGGCATGATTTTAGTTTAAGTTGGTAATTGTTTATTTTATGTTTGGTATATGTTTTATTTAATTATTTAATTAATTTAATTATTATCTTATTTAGTTAATGTTTAATTAATATTTATTTATTTAAATTGGGATGTGTTTTATGGGCTTTGGGGGGCTAATTGGGCTGGATGTGAGGCTAGCAGCAAAACCAGAATTACCGACACCGTTCGAACGCTTCCTCGAACGCGGCACGAACGCCCGCAATCCGTTTGACGTTCGAACGTAAACACGAATGCATCACGAACGAAAACAGTGAACCTTGTTTATTCTGAATTTCCCCTTCCGATGTCCGTTTCACGTGACCTCCGTGACTTAAAAGGTAGTGTCTCCAAAATGAGACTCATCATAGGGACTTATGTGTAAAAATACAGTGCCTACAGTCGCCCCCACTTTGATGGGACTTGTGTAATGTGCAACAGTGACAATCCTATCAAAGTTATGCAATGCATTTCTACTTACCTGGCTCGCCAGCTGCCACTTGACTTACCATGTGTTGAGTTGCGTTGATTTGGTGGTGAGGTGCTGCGACCCTTGGTTCATTCCCGAACCGTGCTTCCATTCTTGGAGTGCCATTCTCGGCCTGTTCCTTCCTGAACTGTATTGAGATGAGGCTTTATTCCTCCGAGCTTTATTCCCGAACTGTTGAGATAAGGCTTTATTCCTCCGAGCTTTATTCCCGAACTGCTGACTGTGTAGAGATAGGGCTTTATTCCATGATTGTTTGGACTGTGGGCTTTTCCCGAACTGTATTGAGATGAGGCTATATTCCCCTGTACTTTGTTCCCGAACTGTTGCGATGAGGCTTTATTCCTCCGAGCTTTATTCTCGAACTGTTGAGATGAGGTTATTCCTCCGAGCTTTATTCTCGAACTGTTGAGATGAGGCTTTATTCCTCCGAGCTTTATTCCCGAACTGCTGACTGTGTACAGATAGGGCTTTATTCCATGATTGTTTGGACTGTGGGCTTTATTCCCGAACTGTTTTGAGATGAGGCTATATTCCCCTGTACTTGTTCCCGAACTGTTGCGATGAGACTTTATTCCTCCGAGCTTTATTCTCGAACTGTTTGAGATGAGCTTATTCCTCCGAGCTTTATTCCTCCTGAGCTTTATTCCCGAACTGTTGAGATGAGGCTCTATTCCTCCGAGCTTTTTCCCGAACTGTACTGACATGAGGCTTCCTTCCCCTTGAGCTTTGTTCTCAAACTATACTGATATGAGGCTTTCTTCCCCTTGGGCTTTGTTCCGAACTGTGTTGATATGAGGCTTTATTCCCCTTGGCTTTATTCTCGAACTGTACTGACATGAGGCTTTATCCCCTTGAGCTTTGTTCTCAAACTATACTGATATGAGGCTTTCTTCCCCTTTAGCTTTGTTCTCAAACTATACTGATATGAGGCTTTCATTTCCTTGGGCTTTGTTCCCGAACTGTGTTGATATGAGGCTTTATTCCCCTGGGCTTTATTCTCGAACTGTACTGACATGAGGCTTTCTTCCCCTTGAGCTTTGTTCTGAAACTTATACTGATTTGAGGCTTTCTCCTCTTGAGCTTTGTTCTCAAACTATACTGATATGAGGCTTTCATTTCCTTGGGCTTTGTTCCCGAACTGTGTTGATATGAGGCTTATTCCCCTGGGCTTTATTCTCGAACTGTACTAACATGAGGCTTTTCTCCCCTTGAGCTTTGTTCTCAAACTTATACTGATATGAGGCTTTCTTCCTCTTGAGCTTTGTTCTCAAACTGTATTGAATGCATGTTTTTTTTTTGAACTGAACTGAATGTGGGTTTTATTCCCGAATTGAACTGACATGAGGCTTTCTTCCCCTGAACTGATATGGGCCTCGCCCCAAGACTGATACTGATATGGGCCTCGCCCCAGACTGATACTGATATGGGCCTCGCCCCAAGACTGATACTGATATGGGCCTCGCCCCAAGACTGATACTGATATGGGCCTCGCCCCAGACTGATGCTGATATTGATGCTTCTGACTGTTTTTTATTGCCGCTTTCTCTCTTGCTTCTTTAAAACCTGTGAACACAAAACAAACACAAAACACGAAAAGGAATGCAAAATATGTTACGTGTATGCATGCATGCGTGAATGAGTTTCCTATCCCGTTGGGTTAGGTCTTCTGTCAATTCCATTGATGACCATTCTTCTCTTGGGGAAAGTACCATTTCCACCTGTCTTCACTGATTTGTTCCAGGAACCCGTTTCTTTCCAAGTCTAACAGTCCCACTGTCTCCATTTCCCAATTCCTGAATGGCTAACTTATCTTTTATGCTTGCTTCTTTTGAGGATTCCCTACGTTCTGAGTATCACATTACCAAGATTGAACACACTCATGTTGCAAGTTTGAAAGTAATAGTCTTAGGCAGATAAATGAAATGATCGACTTTATTATTGTTGAGGAAACGTTCGAACAAAATCAATGTCTTTATTAAAAGTGCAAGATAAACCAGGAGAAACAACAGTGCCTTCTTCTTCAGCCCATGGTTCTTCACCATTGTTATCCTTATCCCTATGAAGCTGAGTGGTTGAGAGTTTGGAGGACAAGGGTTTCGGGTAGGCCAGAGTTGATCATGTAGTTGGGCAGGGGATTTCTGTGTGCGTTGGGTTGTTCTTTCTCTGGGTCGGGTATTGTATGGGCATCGATGAGGTTTTGGATTTCATGTCTGAGGCGGGCGCAGTTGTCGGTGTCATGGCCTTTTTCTTGGTGGAAGTGACAGTGTAAGTTTAAGTTCATGTGAGGTGGCACAGGATTTGGAATGGGCCTAGGTTCCAAAGGTTTTAAGAGTCCATGCGCCTTCAGCTTTTCAAATACCTTTGAAAGAGGCTTACCAAGGTTAGAAAATCGTCTGTTCTTAATGGCAGTGACTTCAGCAGTAGCAGGCATAGTCCCTGAATGTCCCCCAATATTCCATCTGTTCTGTCCATAAAACTTTCTGTTCTCGGCTTCCTCCTCCTCAATATCCATAACTGTCTCCCTCAACTGTCGAAAATCAGTAATCATCGAAGTCATTCTCCTCAGTTTGCCATAAATAGAGGGCTTGGTGCCCTTGATGATCATTTTGATCTGGTCCTTTCTGAGGGCCGGGTCTGCATCTTCAGAAGCTGGCTCCTCCAGCGGTCCACATATTCCTTGAAATTTTCCTCCGGCTTCTGCTTGATATTTTCCAAGTCTCGGAGTGACAAGTCAATCTCCAGGTCCGTGACATATTGTTTTAAAAAAGCATCAGCTAGCTCCCTCCAATCTTCCTTAACCTGCTTGTCTAGGTTATGGTACATAATAAACGGTGCCCCCTCGAGTGACATCCCGAACATCTTTTGTACTTGGCGCTGAGACAGGCCAACTGAACTCATAACAGACACATACTGACGGAGATGCACCCTCGGATCTCCATTCCCATTGAACTTAGCCAAATCCGGCATCTTAAACTGCGCTGGCAACTGCTCCTCAAACTTCATTGTCTCATAATCTAGCAAATCTTCATTCTTACCCCTCATCTTGCGGGTAACGGATTCAACCTGATCCCTGAGTTTATGTATCTCGGCCTGAGACCCAATCACTCTGTCTGTTGCATACTCTGCCATATCATCATCAAAAGCGGGGATATCATCCCCCAACCCATTCGGAGGCTCCTCGCGCCTTACATTCTCAGAATTTCCCCCAGCACGGGGCACGGCCATATTTGTCATGGCAGTAGTCAAGGCTTGCAACTGTTCAGTGACCTTGGCGAGACCGTTTTCAACTGATCCATACGGGATACCTCAATATCTGATTCACTCATGTCTGTTCCCAGTATTTTGATGAGTCTTCCCTTTTTCCTAACCTAACGGGAATCTATGATGGCTTTTAAATCACAAGGGTTAACATGATGTATGTATGCATGGGGTGCATGAGATGCATGTAACATATATAACATATATTAAATCAAATAAAATTCTCAAACAAATCGGCCTATTATCATTTTAGAAGCTTTTGGGACAACTGTCATAAGAGTGAACCCGTCCCAGTTTAAATGGCCTAACGAGTTCATGTCTTATGGCAAAGAGCCCAACTAAATCCAAATGATAATATTCCGAACACAATCATAAAATGGCCCATTGTTATTTAGAAGCCTTTTGGCCCAATCGTCATAAGATGTGTTCTTGTCCCAGTTTAAATGGCCCAACAAACCCATATCCCATGATAAATGGTCCAAATGGATCTAAACAACGATGTTCCCAACACAAGCATAAAAGAAAGATGATGCAAACATGACATAATAATTCTACAAAAGTGGCCCATCAACATTTCAGAAGCTTTTGGCCTAATAGTCATAAGGTGTGAACTTGCCCCAGTTTAAATAGCCCAGCAAGCCCGCATTTCTGACAATAGTCCAACTGCATCCAAATGAGGATGGTCCACAAGCACATATTCAAGGAAATAATTGTTACTTTAGCCAACCCGGTCTATGGGGGGTTAGCAAGAGTATAGACAAATGCTCTCACCGGCGAAGGATGGCCCACAACTAGGTCTCCCCACTCAAGGGTTCGAGCAACCAAGTGAGCGCACCCCTTTTTATACACTAAGGTATGTGCCGATGAGCTATGGTGTGTGACGGACTGTCAAATGGATTCCCGTTGTAGATCCCCCAGAGGGAAGGTGGAGCGAGGCTCACTTAAATACCCAAGCCTCTTAGGCTCTTATCGCTTGTTGTCAGGAATAACAACGAGTCCTCCAAATTAGTCCATCACAATAGGCTACAAATAGATGGCTATCTAGGTGCCTTCACAGCTTTTCCTTCTAGAAAGGTAGTGAATGAAGGAAGACACCAAACCATTACCTAGCCTTAAAATGCCTTTGATTAAACCCTCACTTTATCCACTATAGACACGGTCAATTAAAACATAAATCCGAACATCACAAGACAATATTTCGGGGCCAATTCTCTATCCCCAGTGGAGTCGCCAGACTGTGGGACACAGAAACTGGGCGACGCCATTCCTAGGCTCGCGGCCTAGTTTGGAAGGATTACATAACATGGAGTCGCCACCCGTGTGAACCGGGACAAAGATTTAAGGCCGCACTCACCCCTCACAAGGGAAGACCTCAAACCTTTGGGTTCGGAATGGTCCCTTACTTATGTCACTTGTAATGAAAGGATTCATGTAATAATTTAACTAAGCTTAAGTAACACTTATTTCCAAGAGTATCATGCTTCTAAATTCTCATATGCAAAAAAAACTTATGTGTACATTTTCACATATATCTCATATTTAAAATTGCATGCTTAACATATATCAAGATAGCAACGAACATACAACTTTACATATCACATTCAGGAAAACACAAGCACACATATTGACCATACAAGCACACATATGGGCACTTTTCCAAGCGGTACGTGGAATTGTAGCCCAAGTACAGACCGCACTACCGTCCATTCGGAATCGGCTACGGAGTTTACGTCTGGGTTTCCATCCGATATACCGCAAGAAATAATACTCAAATGTTATCATGACATAAGCATACGAATTGTAATACATTGACACATTTGCATAAGAAAGATCAACCAATAGGCGATTATGCATGAATATAATAAGACAGACTCAGTTCAGTGTGTGCACGTTCGTGTAGCGTTCGTAAACGCGTTCGAACGGAAATGAAACAGAATGCTCACGTTCGAGTAGCATTCGTAAACGCGTTCGAACGGAAATGAAACAGAATGCTCGCGTTCGTATGGCATTTGTTAACGCGTTCGAACGGAAATGAAATAGAATGCTCACATTCGTATGGCGTTTGTTAACGCGTTCGAACGGAAATGAAACAGAATGCTCACATTCGTATGGCGTTTGTTAACGCGTTCGAACGGAATGAGACCTGATGCATGAAGGTAAAATGTATGCGCGTTCGAGTTGCGTTCGTGAACGCGTTCGAACGGACACGGACCTGATGCATGAAAGGGATGCAATACATAAACAGAAAATAAAGGGGCGCGGCGAAGCACTGCCGTAAAGGTGGCCTTTTGGGGCTCTTGATCTCTCAAAGAGAGGACCTTTAGACCAACGTACTAAGCCCATGCGCGTCACATTACACATACAAAAACAGAACCAATCCTATCAACCAAGTATGTCCGATTGAACACATCTTACATCCAATCTGAACACACATCAACCGGCGCGGCAAAGCATCGTGGTAACGGGTTTGAACCCCTCCCCATAAGGGATCTTTCATTCCACTTACTAAGCCCATGCGCTTGATTGATCCATGCATAAAAGATAAACTCAATAATATCAAACTAAGTATGCCCGATTGAACGTATCTTGCATCCAACCGAACACACATCAACCGGCGCGGCGAAGTAGTGTCACAAAGGTGGCCTTTTCGGCTCTTTGTCTCCCAAATGGAGGACCTTTGGACTAACTCACTAAGCCCATGCGCTTGATTGAATCATACATAAATAAACAACATATTGAATTCAAGTAAAGAAAACTAAATAAACAAAAAGCAACACAACGAAAGAGAGATGATGCCGTTTACTCAAGCGGTACGTGGAGTTGTGGCCCGAGTACAGATCATATTACCGTCCATTCGGAATCGGCTATGAAATTTATGTCCGGGTTTCCATCCGATATACCGCGAGAGTTGACACATCTCTCATTCATCCAATACCCACAACATATTACATCTCATAATTCATGCATATTTATATACTCAAAGACCACAACACACATCCATAAACGACTCTCATGTGAATAGAATTCAATAATAATAAAAAAAACGAATATAAACAAATGAAAAGGTACCCTCAGGTCTAACCTTTTAAATCACCTCTCGGATGTACGGTACACGATCGTCGGAAGGGTGGATGCTCCGCAACTCTCCCGGTTCACTGGTTCACTGTTCTCGTTCGTAGTCTTTACTGTTTTGAGTCGTCGTTCTCCGTCTTTTGCTATTGTTTTCTTGTGGTTTTGCTGTCGTTTCCTCTTTATCTTCTGCTTATTGTTTTTTTGGGTGTGTTCCTCCTGTAATTTTTATGTGTGTTGTGTATGAGTTAGGGGCTAGCTACTAGCTAAGGTTGAGAAGGTTGGTGAAGGGTTCTTTTTATAGGCAAAGGTTAGGCTTGACAAGGAAAGAGATTTGGCTAATTGAAGAGATTTGATTTGGTTTGGTTAAGGGAAGTCAAAGATTGAGGGGGGACAAATCTTGGCTAGATAGGGAAGGTTGAATATTTGATTGGCTTGGATTAGGAATACAATATTTTAAGTTTGGGAATAATCTTATTAGATTGGGAATATAATTGGTTGATTGATTTTATCTTGGTATGATTATATTTTGATTTAGTGTGTGATTTGTTTAATTTAGGCATGATTTTAGTTTAAGTTGGTAATTGTTTTTTTATGTTTGGTATATGTTTTATTTAATTATTTAATTAATTTAATTATTATCTTATTTAGTTAATGTTTTAATTAATATTTATTTATTTAAATTGGGATGTGTTTTATGGGCTTTGGGGGGCTAATTGGGCTGGATGTGAGGCTAGCAGCAAAACCAGAATTACCGACACCGTTCGAACGCTTCCTCGAATGCGGCACGAACGCCCGCAATCCGTTTGACGTTCGAACGTAAACACGAACGCAGCACGAACGAAAACAGTGAACCTTGTTTATTCTGAATTTCCCCTTCCGATGTCCGTTTCCCGTGACCTCCGTGACTTAAAAGGTAGTGTCTCCAAAATGAGACTCATCATAGGGACTTATGTGTAAAAATGCAGTGCCTACAGTCGCCCCCACTTTGATGGGACTTGTGTAATGTGCAACAGTGACAATCCTATCAAAGTTATGCAATGCATTTCTACTTACCTGGCTCGCCAGCTGCCACTTGACTTACCATGTGTTGAGTTGCGTTGATTTGGTGGTGAGGTGCTGCGACCCTTGGTTCATTCCCGAACCGTGCTTCCATTCTTGGAGTGCCATTCTCGGCCTGTTCCTTCCTGAACTGTATTGAGATGAGGCTTTATTCCTCCCGAGCTTTATTCCCGAACTGTTGAGATGAGGCTTTATTCCTCCGAGCTTTATTCCCGAACTGCTGACTGTGTAGAGATAGGGCTTTATTTGATGATTGTTTGGACTGTGGGCTTTATTCCCGAACTGTATTGAGATGAGGCTATATTCCCCTGTACTTTGTTCCCGAACTGTTGCGATGAGGCTTTATTCCTCCCAAGCTTTATTCTCGAACTGTTGAGATGAGGCTTTATTCCTCCCGAGCTTTATTCTTGAACTGTTGAGATGAGGCTTTATTCCTCCGAGCTTTATTCCCGAACTGCTGACTGTGTACAGATAGGGCTTTATTCCATGATTGTTTGGACTGTGGGCTTTATTCCCGAACTGTTTTGAGATGAGGCTATATTCCCCTGTACTTTGTTCCCGAACTGTTGCGATGAGGCTTTATTCCTCCCGAGCTTTATTCTCGAACTGTTGAGATGAGGCTTTATTCCTCCCGAGCTTTATTCCCGAACTGTTGAGATGAGGCTTTATTCCTCCTGAGCTTTATTCCGAACTGTTGAGATGAGGCTCTATTCCTCCCGAGCTTTATTCCCGAACTGTACTGACATGAGGCTTTCTTCCCCTTGAGCTTTGTTCTCAAACTATACTGATATGAGGCTTTCTTCCCCTTGGGCTTTGTTCCCGAACTGTGTTGATATGAGGCTTTATTCCCCTGGGCTTTATTCTCGAACTGTACTAACATGAGGCTTTATTCCCTTGAGCTTTGTTCTCAACTATACTGATATGAGGCTTTCTTCCCCTTTAGCTTTGTTCTCAAACTATACTGATATGAGGCTTTCATTTCCTTGGGCTTTGTTCCCGAACTGTGTTGATATGAGGCTTTATTCCCCTGGGCTTTATTCTCGAACTGTACTGACATGAGGCTTTCTTCCCCTTGAGCTTTGTTCTCAAACTTATACTGATTTGAGGCTTTCTTCCTCTTGAGCTTTGTTCTCAAACTATACTGATATGAGGCTTTCATTTCCTTGGGCTTTGTTCCCGAACTGTGTTGATATGAGGCTTTATTCCCCTGGGCTTTATTCTCGAACTGTACTGACATGAGGCTTTCTTCCCCTTGAGCTTTGTTCTCAAACTTATACTGATATGAGGCTTTCTTCCTCTTGAGCTTTGTTCTCAAACTGTATTGAATGCATGTTTTTTTTTTTGAACTGAACTGAATGTGGGTTTTATTCCCGAATTGAACTGACATGAGGCTTTCTTCCCCTGAACTGATATGGGCCTCGCCCCAAGACTGATACTGATATGGGCCTCGCCCCAAGACTGATACTGATATGGGCCTCGCCCCAGACTGATGCTGATATTGATGCTTCTGACTGTTTTTTATTTGCCGCTTTCTCTCTTTCTTCTTTAAAACCTGTGAACACAAAACAAACACAAAACACGAAAAGGAATGCAAAATATGTTACGTGTATGCATGCATGCGTGAATGAGTTTCCTATCCCGTTGGGTTAGGTCTTCTGTCAATTCCATTGATGACCATTCTTCTCTTGGGGAAAGTACCATTTCCACCTGTCTTCACTGATTTGTTCCAGGAACCCGTTTCTTTCCAAGTCTAACAGTCCCACTGTCTCCATTTCCCAATTCCTGAATGGCTAACTTATCTTTTCTGCTTGCTTCTTTTGAGGATTCCCTACGTTCTGAGTATCACATTACCAAGATTGAACACACTCATTTGCAAGTTTGAAAGTAATAGTCTTAGGCAGATAAATGAAATGATCGCCTTTATTATTGTTGAGGAAACGTTCGAACAAAATCAATGTCTTTATTAAAAGTGCAAGATAAACTAGGAGAAACAACAGTGCCTTCTTCTTCAGCCCATGGTTCTTCACCATTGTTATCCTTTATCCCTATGAAGCTGAGTGGTTGAGAGTTTGGAGGACAAGGGTTTCGGGTAGGCCAGAGTTGATCATGTAGTTGGGCAGGGGATTTCTGTGTGCGTTGGGTTGTTCTTTCTCTGGGTCGGGTATTGTATGGGCATCGATGAGGTTTTGGATTTCATGTCTGAGGCGGGCGCAGTTGTCGGTGTCATGGCCTTTTCTTGGTGGAAGTGACAGTGTAAGTTTAAGTTCATGTGAGGTGGCACAGGATTTGGAATGGGCCTAGGTTCCAAAGGTTTTAAGAGTCCATGCGCCTTCAGCTTTTCAAATACCTTTGAAAGAGGCTTACCAAGGTTAGAAAATCGTCTGTTCTTAATGGAAGTGACTTCAGCAGTAGCAGGCATAGTCCCTGAATGTCCCCCAATATTCCTTCTGTTCTGTCCATAAAACTTTCTGTTCTCGGCTTCCTCCTCCTCAATATCCATAACTGTCTCCCTCAACTGTCGAAAATCAGTAATCATCGAAGTCATTCTCCTCAGTTTGCCATAAATAGAGGGCTTGGTGCCCTTGATGATCATTTTGATCTGGTCCTTTTCTGAGGGCTGGGTCTGCATCTTCAGAAGCTGGCTCCTCCAACGGTCCATATATTCCTTGAAATTTTCCTCCGGCTTCTGCTTGATATTTTCCAAGTCTCGGAGTGACAAGTCAATCTCCAGGTCCGTGACATATTGTTTTAAGAAAGCATCAGCTAGCTCCCTCCAATCTTCATTAACCTGCTTGTCTAGGTTATGGTACCATACTACGGGTGCCCCCTCGAGTGACATCCCGAACATCTTTTGTACTTGGCGCTGAGACAGGCCAACTGAACTCATAACAGACACATACTGACGGAGATGCACCCTCGGATCTCCATTCCCATTGAACTTAGCCAAATCCGGCATCTTAAACTGCGCTGACAACTGCTCCTCAAACTTCATTGTCTCATAATCTAGCAAATCTTCATTCTTACCCCTCATCTTGCGGGTAACGGATTCAACCTGATCCCTGAGTTTATGTATCTCGGCCTGAGACCCAATCACTCTGTCTGTTGCATACTCTGCCATATCATCATCAAAAGCGGGGATATCATCCCCCAACCCATTCGGAGGCTCCTCGCGCCTTACATTCTCAGAATTTCCCCCAGCACGGGGCACGGCCATATTGTCATGGCAGTAGTCAAGGCTTGCAACTGTTTAGTGACCTTGGCGAGACCGTTTTCCAACTGATCCATACGGGATACCTCAATATCTGATTCACTCATGTCTGTTCATGTCCGGGGTTCCATCCGATATACCGCGAGAGTTGACACATCTCTCATTCATCCAATACCCACAACATATTACATCTCATAATTCATGCATATTTATATACTTAAAGACCACAACACACATCCATAAACGACTCTCATGTGAATAGAATTCAATAATAATAAAAAAAAACGAATATAAACAAATGAAAAGGTACCCTCAGGTCTAACCTTTTAAATCACCTCTCGGATGTACGGTACACGATCGTCGGAAGGGTGGATGCTCCGCAACTCTCCCGGTTCACTGGTTCACTGTTCTCGTTCGTTGTCTTTACTGTTTTGAGTCGTCGTTCTCCGTCTTTTGCTATTGTTTTCTTGTGGTTTTGCTGTCGTTTCCTCTTTATCTTCTGCTTATTGTTTTTTGGGTGTGTTCCTCCTGTAATTTTTATGTGTGTTGTGTATGAGTTAGGGGCTAGCTACTAGCTAAGGTTGAGAAGGTTGGTGAAGGGTTCTTTTTATAGGCAAAGGGTTAGGCTTGACAAGGAAAGAGATTTGGCTAATTGAAGAGAGATTTGATTTGGTTTGGTTAAGGGAAGTCAAAGATTGAGGGGGGACAAATCTTGGCTTGATATGGAAGGTTGAATATTTGATTGGCTTGGATTAGGAATACAATATTTTAAGTTTGGGAATAATCTTATTAGATTGGGAATATAATTGGTTGATTGATTTTATCTTGGTATGATTATATTTTGATTTAGTGTGTGATTTGTTTAATTTAGGCATGATTTTAGTTTAAGTTGGTAATTGTTTATTTTATGTTTGGTATATGTTTTATTTAATTATTTAATTAATTTAATTATTATCTTATTTAGTTAATGTTTTAATTAATATTTATTTATTTAAATTGGGATGTGTTTTATGGGCTTTGGGGGGCTAATTGGGCTGGATGTGAGGCTAGCAGTAAAACCAGAATTACCGACACCGTTCGAACGCTTCCTCGAACGCGGCACGAACGCCCGCAATCTGTTTGACGTTCGAACGTAAACATGAATGCAGCACGAAAGAAAACAGTGAACCTTGTTTATTCTGAATTTCCCCTTCCGATGTCCGTTTCCCGTGACCTCCGTGACTTAAAAGGTAGTGTCTCCAAAATGAGACTCATCATAGGGACTTATGTGTAAAAATGCAGTGCCTACAGGGAGATATCTAAATTAGTAGTAGTAAAAGTAATTCCTTTTACCTTAGCATTTTATTTTATTGTAATTTACTTTTCAGTATTTACTTTACCGCATTTTTACTTTATGTCTTTTATTTTCAAGTTTTTACTAGCCCTAATTATGTGTTGTAACTAAATTAGTTATCTGGGGTTGTGATGAAATCCAATATCACCGTTTTATAAGGGTTAGATTATAGCTTGGGTAATATAAAGATTTATTTATTGAGTCTTAAACTTAATGCTTTTTCATTAACTGGCCATTAATAAAATTGATCTGGTAAATCTAAAATGAACTAAACATAGGGATTTTAGGTTTCAGCCTTAGACTCAATAGCCCACGATCTTCCTTGAGGATAGATAACCCTTTAATAGATTTCCTTACAGGATAGGAATATACCTGTCGGGCGGGGGTAGCCATAATTGGAACTTAAACTTAATGAATCCAGATAATTTGGTTGACATAGACATATGGTTCAATTGGGTTAAACTGGGTATTTGTGTCTGACCATCGACAGAGGCTTACACATAATTTAGTGTTCCAGGTTAATAAATCAATATATTACCCAACTTTAAGATAACCACTGATGCTATGTGGGCCTTCCCCCTAGAATTCCATACCCGGCAGAAACTGATCTGATGCTATGTGGGCCTCGCCCCCAGAATGCTATATCTAGCAGAACTGGTCTGATGTCTTCATACTCGGAGTGTCGTACCTGGCTGATCTGATATCTCCATACCTGGAGTGCCGTACCTGGAAAATTGTTCTGATGTCTCCGTACCCGGAGTGCCATACCTGGCAAGACTCCCGGCTTGTTCATTCCCAAACTGTTTTTTAATTCTTGGAGTGCCATTCTCGGCTTGTTCATTCCCGAACTGTGTTTCCATTCTCGGAGTGCCATTCCCGACTTGTTCATTCTCGAACTCTGCTCCATTCTCGGATCGTCATTCTCGGCTTGTTCATTCTCGAACTCTACTCCATTCTCGGATTTACATTCTCGGCTTGTCCATTCTAGAACACTACTCCATTCTCCGATTACCATTCTCGTTTTGTTCATCCTCAGACCTTACTCCATTCTCGGATTACCATTCTCGGCAAAACTGATACTGAACTAAAGTGGGCCTCGCCTTCAGAGTGCCATACTTGGCCAGATAGATTCTGAACTAATGTGGGCCTCGCTTCCAGAGTGTCATACCCGGCAGAACTGCTATTGATGCTAATGTGGGACTCGCCCCCAGAGTGCCATACCCGGCAAGACTGATTCTGATAAAGGTGTGGGCTTTGTCCCCAGAGTGCCATACCCGGCAAGACTGATTCTGATAACGATGTGGGCCTCGCCCCCAAAGTGTCATACCCTGCAAGACTGATACTGAACTAATGTGGGCCTCGCCCCCAGAGTGCCATACCTGGAAACACTGATACTGATAATGATGTGGGCCTCGCCCCTAGAGTGCCATACCCGACAAGACTGATTCTGATAACGATGTGGGCCTCACCCCCAGAGTGATGTGGGCCTCGCCCTAAACTGATACTGATATGGGCCTCGCCCCTGGGACTCATCCCCAAGACTGAAACTGATATGGGCCTCAACCATGGGACTCATCCCCGAAACTGACTGATATGGGCCTCAACCATTGCACTCATCCCCAAAACTCATTCATTTCTGAAACGGACTGTATTGTCGCTGCTTCTGATTGGCTTGTCTTTGCCGCTTTTCTTTTTCTTCTTCAAAACCTGTGAATACAAGCAAAACAAACACAAAAAAGAATGCAAAATATGTTACGTGTATGCATGCATGCATGAATGAATTTCTTATTCCGTTGAGTTAGGTCTTCCGTCAGTTCTCCAGGTGATTGCACATTATTCTCTCTGGTCTCATGGCTCAATTTCTTGTCATTCTTCTTATTCACGGGGTGGTAGACTGGTCGCTCCCAGTCTTAATTTAGCTTTCTGTTCTCCGCTGTTTGCACTTGGTCAAGATGAACCACATTGTGGGGCCTTCCATATCATCATACTATATCACATGCTACGAAATAGTCCCAATAGTTATACATATTATCGTCCTCAAGGAATGCCCAGTAATGAAACCAGAGAAATTCAAAACACTCAATGCAACTCAAATATGAGTTTTTGAACAAATGATCTATGCCAGTCTCAAAGTGTGTGCACAGCTTGATCCTTAAGCAAGCCAACTCGATGATTTCGTTTCAAAAATCGGGATCGGTGGGTCAAACCAACCTAGATGTCTCAATTATATTCCTCAATTGCTTTTCCATGCTCAATGTAGTATGGCTTTATCTCTCTTTTCCTTTGTCTCTCATTTTTTTTTTCATTTTCTTTCCCTTTTTTTTCTTTAACACACCTACCCTTTATGGTAGCATTTCTCCTCATGGTGGTCCTAATACTCGCCCATGGGTAGCTTCACGCTTATCGGTTATAGGCGGTTTATTTTTTTTCAGAGACTTTTCTTTTATTTTCAACCATACCACACATCATAACACATGCAAGTCAGGATAGACATCTAAGCAAACGGTCATTCACCGACCTATAATTTCTTCGACTAGTCACTTTGCTAACTACTCAGGTATTCACCGCTAAGAACCTATAGTGAAGTGCTTACGAGTCTAGCATAGATCAACAATTCAAAGCATCAGATAAAAACACATCAAGAGTTTATTGTTTCTAAGATTTCATCCTAAACCAAACGATTTCATCATCGGACTTATGCCTAACTATTAAGAACTACACAACCCTTATTCTTTTTTTTTCTTCTTCTTTTTTTTTTCTTTTTTTTTTTTTTTTTTCTTTTTTTTCTTTTTTCTTTTTTCTTTTCTCCCTTTTTTTTGAAGGCCCCCCTAATGGTCTTTTCTATCCTTGCCATAAGGTTTTCTGTTTCTCGATTTCATTTCCCTCGCTATCCATGTTTGCTAAACTCTTCTATGACAATTCTTCTTTTATCTCTAACCCAACGGATATCTATGATGGCTTTTAAGACATAGAGGGTTAACATAATGCATGTATGCATGAGATGCGTGCGATGTATGAGATTTAATATGCATGTGGTTATCAAAAGCATAAAGGGGCAACTTCTATAGGATATACAACTATGGTTCTCATGCGGGTTTATGACAATGCCTTTGATTGAACTCCCTCAACCCACTATAGAAACGGTCAACTAATGCACAAATTATACACATCACAAGACATGATTTCAGGGCCAATTCTCTTATCCCCAGTGGAGTCGCCAGACTGTGGGACAACAGAACTTGACGACGCTGTTCTAGGCTCGCGGCCTAGTTGGGAGTACGAAATAACATGGGAAGACCTCAAACCATTGGGTTCGTAATAGTCCCTTACTTATGTCACTTGTAATGATGTGATTTGTGCAATAAACTAACCGAATCTATTCAACATTCATGCTCAAGGGTAATCTATGTCTAGTATGCATTAATCAAAATAACTCATAATCTAAGTTTGCATGCTCGAAAATAAGTCTTTAAACGGCAAACACAATTCCACGCAATGAGCACATTAAACCATAGAATCAACATATATGCATTACTATTCAAACATACCGTAAACTAATAAAATAACATGCATGAAGAATAACATAAACATGCTTTAAAAATAAATAACGAACTAAATTGAACCATGCTTTGAATAATAAATAAAACAACCTAGAAACTATCACATGCTCAAATACAAATTTGGATAAGACGAGATATGTGTATCTTAAGTGATACGTGGCGTTGTATCCCGAGTGCAGACCGCAATACCGTCCATTCGGAATCGGCTACGAAATTTACGTCCGGCTTTCCATCCGATATACCACATGAGGGAACACACATCCCGCTCATCCAACAATCACATCATGCCTCAAACGACTCTCATGCAATAATATTTTAAAATAAATAAAGTAAAACGAAAGATAATAAATAAAAGGGTGCCCTCAGGTCTAACCTCTTTTTTCGTCTCATGAAAGGGCGTTACACGTCCGTTGGAAGGGTGGATGATGTTCCATAACTTTTTTGGTTCACTAATCCAACATTTTTCCTCGCTGTTTCGCTATTTGGGGTGCTGTTTTCACTCCGTTTTACTGCTGTTTGCTGCTGTCTTTCGGGTCACTGTTTTTGGTGTATTAGGGGCTGTTTTGGTGATAAAAAAAGGTGTAGTCTCGGTGGTCAAAAGGTGCAGTTTTTTGGACTGTTTTAGTTGCTGTTTAGGGTCGGTTTGGACTACTTTGGGGTTATTTTCTGGACTAGTTTTGGGACAGTTTTTGGGATGGTTTTTTTGTCTATTTTTGGGCCGATTCAAGGGCTGATTTGGTGTTGATTTTTCTGGTTCAGGGGGTTGTGAGTTTAACGTTAAAGGGTATTGTTTGTTTGCTTAGTATTCGGTCAAGAGGATGTTCGACAGTTGGCTGCTTATGCGTGGGTGGTGCGCGTATGATGAGAGGGCTGTGGCCAGTGCGTGAGGGATACGTGAGGAGGCAGCAATGTGAGTGGAGGGTGCAGGTGTGTTGCTACGTGAGTGGGACAGTATGTGAAGGCAGGTGGTGTTGAACGTGTGTTCTTCTCGTGGGTTAGGTGTTGCCAAGAGTGAGAGGCTGTGCGTGAAAGGTTTGCTTAGGTTGTGTGTAGAGGGCAGTGAGTACGTGAGGTGTAGGGCTGCTGACGAGTTGCTGTTAGTGGAGAAGGGCATGTGTTGTGGTTGATGAAGGTGCCGAATGAGTGTGTGCAGACTGCAGAGATGAGTCGCTCTTTTGTGGTTAGTTGTGTCGATAGTGGCTTGGGTTTTTAGGGTTATTGGTGTGATTCAGTCGGCTTCATGGAGTGGGAAAGAGGGACATGAATCTGTGAGGACTGTGATGGCTTGTACGTGTGTATCATTGTGAGTGAAAGGAGCTAGTTGAAGGCAGATTGGGTGAGGGGTACGTGAGGCAAGGGGCTGGTGAAATGGGCTGTGACCTGCGTGTGTGTGTTAGGGTTTATTGGGGTTTGTTGCTGAGTTAGTGAGGGAGAAGGAGAGAGGCGAGAGACTATTGTGTGAGTGGAGAGTGGTGTGCGCTGAAGGCGTGATTAAGGTTCTTTCATTGTTTACTGAGAGAGAGGAAGACCAATGAGAGGAGAAGGTTTTGGCTTTTTGTTTGTGTTAGTTGGCCGAGAGTTAGTTGAGATAAGTGGACTGTGTCTTCTGGGAGATGAGAGAAGGTTGGGGAGAGAGTGGCCGTGAGATGAGTTTAGTGTTTGGCCAGTGGAGATGAACGTGAGAGAGGGAGACGAGAGGTAGAAGATGAAGGAGGCGAGAAGATGATGGAGGCGAGAAACTTTAGGGTTGAGGCTGATGAGTGGGTTTTTTTTGTGATGAAGGTTCTGTTTGTTTGTTTCGAGAGTGACGAGTGATTCCGTTGAAGGGTTATTTGTGAGGAAGAGAGGCGTGAGGGAAGATATCATGTTTAGGGTTTGTTGTTGTTTATATAGTGAGAGGGTAGGGTTAGGGTTTCTGCATGGGTTTGGAAAGGAAAGAAATTAAATTAAAATGGAGGGATTTATTTAATTTATTTAGGGAAAGAATATCTTTAATTTTGGTGGGGAATTATTTAAATTTGGTGAGTGGTTTATTTGTCTTAGGAAAAGATTTATTTAATTTTGATATTAGTTTTTATTTAATTAAAATTTAATTAGTTTTAATTTAATTTAAATTGGAATTAATTTGATTTAGTTTAAATGGATTTTAATTTGATTTAGTTTAATTTTAATTTAGTTATTTAATTATTTTTTAATTCAATTTAATTTGTGACATGTATTTTAAATGTTTTAATTATTTAATTTGTGAGATGTGATTTAATGGGTTTGGTGTGTTTTAAAATAGAGGTCCAACAAGCGAACCCGAAGCGAAACAAGCGAGTTAAATCCGACCAAAATATCAATTTCCAACTTTACCCTTCCGACGTCCGTTTCCCGCGGCTTTCACAATCAAGGAGGTAGTGTCTCCATACGAGACTCATCATCCGGACTTATGTGTAAAAATGCAGTGTCTACAGTCGCCCCCACTTTGATGGGACTTGTGTAATGTGTAACAGTGACAATCCTATCAAAGTTATGCGATGCATTTTTACTTACCTGGCTCGCCAGCTGCCACCTGACTCGCCTGTTGCCTCGAACTGAGGTGATGATGCAGTGGACCTCG
>SKCR01044173.1:0-141090 GCA_019454045.1 Zanthoxylum bungeanum
ATTTGTGTTTCAAAAGAAATACATAACCATACGCGATGCCACATCCGTACAGGTCACGAAAAATATCATATCCATATCTAGGCTAGCTAGACATGGGCCCAATTGCTTCACTATGAAGTAGGGCTAACAGGTCAGTGGCATTTACACTTTTACCAAGTAAATGTGTTTTAGACACTTTGCCCAATAAACTAGATTCGTAGTCTTTATTTGAATGAAATCAAATTAGTCCTGGTACCCGCTCTTCAAAAGTGCGGATATACGATTCTTGTTTAATAGTGTCCCTGACAACTATGCCACATCCAAGTTGTTAATTGATCAAATCAATTTGAGCTAATGGTTTGTCATGTTATATATTTGAGATATATTTATATTCAAATATAAATGCTGTTATTCACATCTAATTGTTTATCTCAATATCATCTTTATATAATAAAATACTTGGTTCTAGAATATAAAGGTTCACCCGCAGCGGGTTAAACACTGATATAGAGATAATGTATCTAGTCAAACTAGTTACATTATAACAGTTTCCTAATTTAAGTACACACCAGAAGGTAGTTCCTAAACTTAGGTATCTACAGTTAAAACAAGCGACTTTCATCCCGTTTCCAATTCGCAGATAAATTTCAATTGAAGTCAGTATCCTGTTAAACCAGATTCTGAACATCATATATATATTATGTATAACACTATGTATCTAAAATCTAATTTTAATACTAGCTGTGAACATAATTATGACAATCATTTTGAAGTTAGAGCCTTGCTCGTCATCAATTCCTTCTTGGGATATGTCCTTTTATCTCCTAGAAGATTATAATGATTTTGCCTTTGCCTTTTCCATATTCCGTCGCCTTTGGCCAAGCCTCGGGTTTCTAGAATATCGAAGTAAGGTGTGGCCTTGCGCTACTTGCCTTATTGCAAACTTTGACTTTATCTCCTTGAGATTAGTCATAAATCTCCAAAAATTATTTATTGCATTTTTACTTCTAAAATCAAATTTAATCGATGAAAGATCCTTCAATTTCAGTATCATACTTTAAAATCTAATCTTTAGTTCTGATAAATAATTAAGGAGTCTATATGACAAGTATTAATGGATTAAGCACTAAAGTTATCATTACATGAATATTCCAAATATCATGTTCCACTTATTTGCTTAACTCCGGACTTAGGCTAATATATTATTTTATCAATAAAATAACTTATTATTTCCAAGACCATCTTGAATTTTATTCCCAATTTGAAAATTAAACCATTAAATACATTTTTCCCCAGGATTATGTTTTAAATGTCATCTTTCAATTTATCTTGATTCTAATAGTCTAAACTATTTAATCAACGATTTGTGGTACATTTTATATTAATGATTATAATAGTCCAACTATATAATCAAATATAATCTAAATAATTAACCTCAATTACATTGATTACTATAATCCAATTATAAAATCAACTGTAAACTGAAATTAATTAATTCAAATATATTGATTAATATAATCCAATTATATTAATCAACTATAATAAAGTCCAAACTGTTATTAAAACAACAAATTTAAAATATAGTCCAACTAACATTTAATCTAACGACGAAATAATTTGAATGAGCGCATATGGCGAGTAACGAACGATATTGCAAATTCAATTCTTGCCTCCCACTATTTTTCGGTGAGCCTCTAACCCTCTGTCGAGTACTCGGGAAACACGTTCCTAGTGGGCTAGGATCCCGTTAAATATCACACAATCTTGACTTTGTCCACAAAGGTATGATAATTAACTAGGTAGATCTCTAAGATCAATATGGATCCAATCCAATTCCTAGATCCGGTAGGGGGACATCCAAGTCCGAACACATATCTTATATATGCCAATACATCCAATGTATACCTAACCTTTTTCCTCGATCACTAAGCCTTGGCTTTGGCACAACAACTTGTGATCCCAGTCAAGCGCGACCCATTGACCATGGAAAGCTTCGTAATTCAATGTCGATGGACAAGAAATGGTCTTGACTTTGGCCAACAAACCAACTTGTGGACAAGACACCGATATGGAACAAAGCCTTCGTGATTCAAACACATCTCGACAGACAAAGGCCTTGACTTTGGCCAACAAACCAATGCCGTCTAGGATCTTGAGTGAGAATCACTAATGGAAGGAAAGACGCTTAATATTGAACGAGGGTTTTTCGCGTGCAAATTGGCAACCAATTTATTATCTTTGTTAAGGTCTCATCATCATACACCCTTAAACATGCATTCTAAACACATAATAAAGCGGAATAAATAATAATAATGATATGCCGTGGATACTTAACATTGATCCTAGATCAAATCTCTCATTTTCTCTCTCCAACTAGCACATGTATTTACTCTCTAATTCTACCCCGTTACAATACACTTCTAAAGAAACCTCATTACATTGAGTGGATAGTGAGAAGAGAAATACCATGAGAATGAGGTGATAAGGCTGGACACGCAGGTCCAATTAATAAATCAAATTTATTACAATTTTCCAAATTGTCCCACCCGACTAATATCCATCCGATATAACATTATTCATGCATCTCAACCATGTATTCATACAACATGTTATCAATCAATCTAATCCAATTAAGTATCTGATAATTATGATCATCCAAAGTTTCAAACGACGATTTGATTTTTTGCGCGAGTCAAACTCGTTTTGAATACGAATACTTAAAGTACGAATTCTTGAATTAAATAAACTACAAAATAAATCCAATTCAATTTGTATTTAAACTAATTCACTATGTAATTCTAAATTAAATATTACACTTTTATTAACGAACCTTTACGACTTAAAATTCCCAATTTTAATCGCAACGGGTCTCTAAGCCTGATTAACATCTAATGTTTATTTAATTAAAGGTCCAATGGGCTTTTAATTAATTTCTTTAAGGCGTGGACTTTTGGTCAACTCGGGTCAAACCGATAACCAAGGTCCAATCCGGGAGTTACCCCATAAGCCTTTAAATTAATTTGGCCCATTAGGCCCAATAAATAATTAAGGTCCATTAAGTCATAATTGGACTTTTTGGATGCGGTTTTGGGCCCAATTGGATCCAACCAAATTGGCCTAAACCTAACTTCGTACAACCAAGCCCAAAAGCCCAATTACAACCTCTAAGGCCCCAATTTCCAAAATAAGCCCAAATTAATTAACTTATAAAATTCCAAATTCCATAATTAATTAACCTAAGTGTAATACACAATTAATCATCCAATTAACATTCCTAAAACATCAATTAGCCTAATTAATCATGCACTTTAATATCAAATAGTGTCCAACACAATTTTATCAAAATCAAACCCAATACATGCTACACTTTATTCTCGGCAATTAGGGGGTTTTTCCAATCCGATTCGGTTTCAATCCAATTGAATCCACAATCATCATTTCCCAAATCAATTCAACTCATCCAATGAATTAAAATCAAAAACACAATGAATTTCAAATGTTCAAGAATTCGGCCAAGCCACTTTAAAAGGGAAAAATTGTTCCAAATCAAAATTCAATCCAATTGAACTTCAAAACACACATTACCCACTGTTTTAAGTCATCCAATGATCAAACAAATAAAAATCACCAAGATTTAGGGTTCATCATTTTCGGCCTACTCCAAAAATTTGGGGAAAATGGATCCAATCCAATTTCATGAAATTGAACATACAAAACTTCAATTCATCAATATACAAGCATACTTAATCAATCAATTCAACCAAATCATGCTTCAATTGATTTTACCCAATTCAAACCCTAACTCTTTCATGCTTGATCAAAGCTCATAGATACCATTGTTGGTTTCTAATTAGGTCCCAAGATTCATGAAATCAAGCAAGAAAAATGCATGAATACTTCAAGGAGTAAGGCGGAATACATACTCACATTGAATGGTTTGATGCTAGGAAGAAAAAAACCCATTTTCCACCTTGTTGAAGCTCGGTTTTGAGCTGCTGTGAACTGCTGGACTGCACGGTGGTGGGTTGTTTTGGCTCCTCCAAAATCGACCATGGGAGACCTCCATTGAAGCTCCAAGCTTCAAGCTCCAAAATGGTTCCATGCTCATGTATTAGTTCCCTATCACCATAATAAACAATGTGTGTGCTAGCACTCTCTCCTTCTTCATTTTCGGTCAAACCAGAAATGGAAGAGGAAGAAGGTGAAGAACGGCTCAAGCGTGAGAGGGAGAAGAGAGAAAAGAGGAGGGAAAAATTAGGTTTCCCTTGAACCGTGAATTGTAGAGAGAGAAAAGGAAATGTTTTACTTATATATTTATTTTATTTCCAAAAAAAATTAAAATCAAATACAAAAGCATTATCATTTACCAAAAATCAAAAGCAAAAGTCAAAAAGCAAATGCCTTAATGCTTTCAACTACTACATCAATCAGTCAAATCAATCAATCAAATTGTCACATCACTCAAAGTGACATGTGATTGACGCTTGTTGTGACTAGCGATTTGACGTTTGATTTGACTTGCGTGCCGCACTCGAATTCGAAATGCGAATGCGCTCACAAATAATCTCGGGCTCGGGTCGCTAATTCCAAATTAACAAATTTTCTATCGCGACATAATTAAGAGATTAGCCTAGCGAAATCATTATTCACGTCGTAACGAATTAATTCTAAATTAATTCGTTCGCCCGATTAAAATCTAAATTTAATTCCGCGTCGAAATCCCATTTCGCATAATATATCGAATATAATATTTATCTATTAATTCCAAATTAATCGTTCTCTCTCTTTAATTAATATTTTATCCCAGATAAAATATCTCCGTAATTAATCCCAGATTAATTTTCTCTCTCTTCTAATTAATCCCAGATTAATTATAGTGCGAGTCATACATCATCGGTGAATCTTCGGGAAGCGACCCATGAGATCCCCGGATATGTTGCAGTAAAGTGTAAATACGGTCTCGGACTATCCGAACACGTAAGTACCTCGTACTCCGTTTATACCGATTTACAAGACAAGGTTGGCTTCTAGCAAAGCGCCATGCCTACCCAATTCTCCAGAAATATCCTTATAGGAATAAGTGATCTATATCAAGCGTAGTATACCGAAGTATTGCGTATTTATGTCCAGTATCGGATGTTCACGTGCTAGGCCTGGGGTTGGAATTGTGTCTGCCCCGTACGAAGCACATATCGGATGTCTAGTAACTAGTCTCTATAATCGGATATACATGACCTTGTCATAATATCCCGATAGCTCGAGCATTAAGAGAACAAGTTCCGTATCCTACGTGACCGTCATCTCCATATGACTGGAGTGACACTTCGTCTTGACATCACACCCACACACTACGATTCCCAATATACCCAGTATCGGCGTACACAGAACCGGTTAAAGCCCTGGACGACCTCAACTAAAGTATATTGATTGTCGTATGTATTAGCGGTGCAAGTCTCAAGTTAATACCAAATACACCTACCCTGATTGCAGACTCCCATAGACACATAGTCATACTACCAATGGGATTCCGCGGGGGGTCTATCCAGAGCGAAGCTGTTTCCCGTACCATCGGTGAAACACAACCTCTTACTACACTTGCATGAGTATCCTATACCCAAATATATGAGAACTATGCCGTTGTGCCCTCACAAACGCGCACAAGTGTATACTAGTCTTTTACGTATTTATCGATGTCCAATCTCGATAATACTGACTAGGGATATTTAATGATTTATCCTTCGTGGACTGATACTGTCTCATATCATTCTCTGTCCAGGAACAAATCATAGGGACCTCTCATCATTTATATATCTAGGTGATCTAATCATAAATGATAAGAGTGCAATCTCCTTTGTCACATAGTTAATTTGTACAACAACACCATGATCTGTACAAATAGTGACGTTATGGGTCATAATTGTCCAACAGCATGATCTGAAAACCCTACTGTTAGTGTTCCTAGAACATGCCAAGGATCTTTAAGAGTGATTCATGTGTGAATTTTACCAAAGGAAGTTGCGGAATACTTACATTGGTTTGGATGAATTTGAAAACTTTTATTTGAAGATGGAAGCTCCAAGCCCTCTTTGAGTGTTTCCAACACTTGGGTGAGTCTCCCTATCACCTTGTTTAACTCCTTAATGTACTAGCATAATAGAATTTTGCAACAAACCTCCATGGGAGAAGCATGAAGCTCACGGCTTCAAGAGGAAGAATGAGAAAAATGAGTGATGTGAATAGTAACTCATGACTGTTGGGTTTCTATTAGGTCCCAAGGATCAAATCAAGCAAGGATCGAATATATTATTTTATCGATTAATTCCAAATTAATCGTTCTCTCTCTTTAATTAATATTTTATCCCAGATAAAATATCTCCGTAATTAATCCCATATTAATTTTCTCTCTCTTACTAATTAATCCTAGATTAATAAAGTGCGAGTCATACGTCATCGGTGAATCTTCGGGAAGCGACCCATGAGATCCCCGGATATGTTGGTAGTAAATCCGGTCGTCGGACTATCCGAACACGTAAGTACCTAGTACTGCATTTTTTACCGATTTACAAGACAAGGTTGGCTTCTAGCAAAGCGCCATGCCTACCCAATTCTCCAGAAATATTCTTACTGGAATATGTGATCTATATCAGGCGTAGTATACGTAGTATTGCGTATTTCGATCCAGTATCGGATGTCACGTGCAAGGCCTGAGGTTGGAAATGTGTCTGCCCCCTACGAAGCACTTATCAGATCTTTGGTAACTAGTCTCTATAATCGGATAAACATGACCTAGTCATAATATCCCGATAGCTGCAGCATATAAGAGAACCAGTTCTGTATCCTACGTGATCATCATCTCCACTATGACTGGAGTGATACTTCCATCTCGACATCACACCCAATACACTACGATTCTCAATATACCCAGAAGAGGCGTACACAGAACATGTTAAAGCCCTGGACGACCTAAACCAAAGTATATTGATTGTCGCAAGTATTAGCGGTGCAAGTTTCAGGTTAAGACCAAATACACCTACCCTGATTCGAACTTCCATAGACACATAGTCATACTACCAATGGAATTCTGAGGGGTCTATCCAGAGCGAAGCTGATTTCCGTACCATCGGTAAAACACAACCTCCTATTACACTTGCATGAGTATCCTATACCCAAATATATGAGAACTATGTCGTTATGCTCCCACAACGTGCACAAGTGTAATACTAGTTTATTCTGCATTATCGATGTCCTGTCTCGATAATACTACGACTAGGGATATTTAATGATTAAACCTTTATTGATTGATACTGTCTCATATCTTATCAATCCGGAACTAAACATATGGACCTTCTATAATTTATACATCTTGGTAATCTAATTACAAATGATAGAAGAGCAATTTCCTTTGTCACATAGTTAATTTGTACAACAACACCATGATCTGTATAAAATAGTGATGCTATGGGTCATAATTGTCCAAAAATCACCCACTTGGCTATAGCCAATCACTCAAGTGTCCTACACCCGAACTATGTATGGTTCGCTCAAACTTCTGCTGAGGAAAAGCTTTCGTTAGCGGATTCGCATGATTATCATCTGATGCGATTTATTCGATCATCACATTGCCACGATGTATATCCGAACAAATCAGATGAATAATTGAAGTATATATCTGGATCGTTGATGAGACCATTAAATCTTCAGCTTGTACTGTAGCCTAGCTCAGCTGCTAACAGAACTTTTCCTAATCTGATTAGGATTATTATCAATCCAGAAGGCTTCTATTGCTGCCTCAGCTGTAGCAATAATCCACTTTTGTTGTTCATTCGGTAACAGTATCTTGCATGGTAGATTTCCAGCTCACTGTTCCGATATTCAAACTATATGGTACCGTTGTTACGACTTATATTCGTTTTTATCGGTTAGGAAACTTGCAGCAGTGAACCCAGTCACTTCAAGTTCTCATTCTCCATAGTATAAGACAGCATCCATAGATCCTCTAAGATACTGAGGGATGTTCTTAACATCAATCCAGTGACTATCACTTGGATTGGCCCGATTGTGACTCCATATGCTCAAAGCGTATGAGACACCAGGTCACATACATTTATTTCAATGTACGAGTTCTCGGAGAGTATTAACAACTTAAAATCTATCATAGTAAATCTTTATTCCTAGAATAAAGGTTGTTTCTCCCAAGAATTCTACGGAGAGTGTTTCATGAAATCCAAGCTTTCACCGATTGTATTATGGAATATCATTTCCAAGAAATGATATGTCATCAATATATAAGACATTCATTTTCATTGCGCTCCCCACTAACCTCCTTATATATATATATGAATCATTTTCGTTTTGAATTAAATCATATACCATTATTGTTGGAGATTCTAAGCATCCCAAGATCAATAAACAAGTTTGAACATGTGTGAATACATTCGAGAAAGTCGCGGAATACTTACATCGATTGGTTGAGCGACGCTCTGACGAATAAAAACTTTTCTGCTTGGTAGTGGACTGCTCACGACAGTGCAGTGAATTTCCTCACTGTTTCGGCCATTGGAGGTCATCTTCCAAGCTCCAAGCTTTTCGAAACGATCCCCGGCTCATGGGTGGACTTCCCTATCACCTTTTCAAGTCTTTCGGAGTGCTAGCTCTCTTGATTTTTGCCACAAAAATCCACACTTTGCTTCCCATTATTTTCGGTTTTTGAAAACCAGAAACCAGAAAATGCACAGCCCTTTGGGCGTGAGAAAAATGAAAAGAATGGAGAGAGAAGAGTTGAAAATGTGTGTTGTGTAAAAGTTAATTGATTTCCAAAATTCAATTAAAACATATACCACTTTTTGAATTTCAAAAAGTCAAGCCATAAATGGCTCCAACCACTCACATCACTCAATCACATCAATCACAAGTTGTCAAGTCACATCACTCAAAGTGACAAGTGATTTGACTCTTGATGCGACTAGCAATTTGACGCTTGATTTGACTTGTGTGTCACACTCGAATTCGAAATGCGAATGCGCTCGCAATAATCCTAGGCTCGGGTTCGCTAATTCCAAATTAACAAATTTTTCGTTGCGACGCAATTAAATGATTACGCCTAGCGAAATCACTATTCACGTCGCTAACGAATTAATTCTAAATTAACTTGTTCGCCCGAATTAAAATCTAATTTTAATTCCGCGTCGAAATCCAATTTCGTTTAATATATCGAATATTTTAATTTGTCGATTAATTCCAAATTAATCGTTCTATCTCTTTACTGATATTTTATCCTAGATAAAATATCTCCGGAATTAATCCCAGATTAATTTTCTCTCTCATCTAATTAATCCCAGATTAATTAAAAGTGCGAGTCATACGTCATCGGTGAATCTTTGGGAAGCAACCTATGAGATCCCCGGATATGTTGGCAGTAAATTCGGTCGTCGGACTATCCGAACACGTAAGTACCAAGTACTACGTTTTACAGATTTACAAGACAAGATTGGCTTCTAAAAAAGCACCATGCCTACCCAATTCTCCGGAAATATCCTTATAGGAATAAAGGATCTATATCAGGCGTAGTATACTTAGTATTGCGTATTTCTGTCCAGTATCGGATGATCACATGCAAGGCCTGGGGCTGGTACAGTGTCTGCCCCGTACGAAGCATATATCGGATGACGAGCAACTAGTCTCTTTATTATCGGATAATCATGACCAAGTCATATTATCCCGACGGTTGCAACCTTTTTAGAGAACCAGTTATGTATCCATGCGTGATCATCAACTCCATATGACTGGAGTGACACTTCCGTCTTGACATCACACCCAACACACTACGATTCTCAATATACCCAGTATTGGCGTACACATAACCTGTTAAAGCCCTGGACGACTGCAACCAAATTATATTGATTGTCGCAAGTATTAGCGGTGCAAGTCTCAGGTTAAGACCAAATACACCTACCCAGATTTCGGACTTCCATAGACATATAGTCATACTACCAATGGAATTCCAAGGAGGTCTATCCAGAGCGAAGCTGTTTCTCGTACCATCGGTGAAACATAACCTCTTATTACACTTGCATGAGTATCATATACCCAAATATATGAGAACTATACCGTTGTGCCCTCACAACGCGCACAAGTGTAATACTAGTCTTTTACGCATTCATCGATGTCCAATCTCGATAATGCTTTGACTAGGGATGTTTAATGATTTATCCTTCGTTGATTGATACTGTCTCATATCATTCTCAATCCAGGAACAAATCACAGGGACCTCCTATGATTTATATATCTAGGTGATCTAATCACAAATGATAAGAGTGCAATCTCATTTGTCACATAGTTAATTTGTACAACAACACCATGATCTATACAAATAGTGAGGCTATGGGTCGTAATTGTCCAACAATCTCCCACTTGGCCTATAGCTAGTCACTCGAGTGTCTTACACCCAAACTATGTACGGTTGGCTCAAACTGCTGAGAAAAGGCTTTCGTCAGCGGAGCTGCATGATTATCATCTGATGCGATTTATTCGATCATCAGATCGCCACGATGTATGATCCGAACGAATTAGATGAATATCGAAGTATATATCTGGATCGTTGATGAGACCATTAATTCTTTAGCCTGCGCTGCAGCCTAGCTCAGCTGCTAACAGAATTATATCTAATCTAATTAGATTTATTATCGACCCAAATGGCTTCTATTGCCGCCTCAGCTTCAGCAATAACCCGCATTTGTTGTTTATATTCGGTAACAGTATCTTGCCTGGAAGATTTCCAGCTCACTGTACCGTTATTCAAACTGTATAGTACCGTTTGCGACTTACAGTCGTCTAATCGGTTAGGAAACTTGCTACAGTAATCCCAGTCACTTCAAGTTCTCCATCTCCATAGTTTAAGACAGCATCCTTAGATCTCTAAGATACTAACGGATGTTCTTAACATCAATCCAGTGTCTATCACTTGGATTGTCCCGATTGTGACTTCATATGCTCAAAGCGTATGAGACACCAGGTCGCGTACATTTTTCAATGTATGATTTCTCGGAGAGTTTTTCATGGAAACCAAGCTTTCACCGATTATTATTTGGGAATATCATTTCCAAGAAATGACATATTATCATTATTTTATAGGACAGCCACTGTCAGTGCGCTCCCATTAATCCTCTTATATACACAAGAATCATTTCGTTTTGAATTAAATCATAAACCATTACGATTACATCAAAACGATAATTCCAAGAACCTAATGCTTGTTTCAATCCAAACATGGATCGAATAACCCGTAAACCTTGTTTGCTAGTTTTGGTATGACAAAACCGACATGATGTTGTAAACATCCTCCAAAAGGTTTCCTTTTCAGGAAAGCGATTTTCCCGTTCAGCTGACATATTTCATAAATGAAACATGCATCGTTAGCAAGCATTATCCAAATGGTTTTACCGTGGCAACAGGTAAAAGGTTGAATCGAACTCAACACGATGTTGATAATGATACCTTTCCGCTAAAAGCCTAGCTTTACACGTTGGTATGTTGCCATCCATGTATGTCTTCCTTGAATACTTATAAAGTACCAGTAGGCACAATGCCTTGCGGTACATCAACTAGTATCCAAACTTGTTGATATACATGGAATCCATTTCGGACTCATGACACTTTGTCACAATAGGGAGTCGATACCTTGTTCCTCATACGTAATCAGTTGGTATGCCTCAATAAGATAGATATCTTTATGAGGTGAGATCAGAAACCCATACCCAGGTTATTTTCTGACTCTCTCCGACATATGCGGTTCTTGTGTATACGAAGATTATTGGTAATAGTTTCATCCTTCATGAACTATTTATGTGTTCCATTAGGATTCGGTGCCTTGAATAGTATTACTCCGATTTCCATTGAGTTTTACTATCCTCCCACTTACCACTGCATATCGGTATTCTTCTTAGGAAAACCACATGGCGAGCAACAATCTAATTGTTCTCTTGTGAGTTGTATAAGTACTATACTTATGGTATCCCTAGGATAACCTACAATTGGCACTTATCCAATTTGGGTTCTGGTTTGGTATCATCCAAACATATGCCTAGCATACCCAAATATTCAGGAATGAGAAACTCAATTTCTTTCTTGTTAATATCTAATATGAAATCTGTCAAACAGATATTTATGGACCCTTATTCAAAATAACTTCTGCACTATTAAAGCGTATCCGTTCAAGGAAATGGTAGCTCAGAGTGACTTATGATTAACCTTATCATGTCCAACAAAATTCTGTTACTCAGTTCGGACACATCGTCGAATTGACGTGTTCCGGGAGTAGTCCTCATTGAAAGAATACTTTACTCTTTCAAGTATATTAGAAACTTATTGCTTAAGTATTTTCCATTACGGTCTTACCGTGATGGTTTAATACTTTAGCCGATCTGTTTGTCTATTTCGTGTCGAAATTGTAAAAGTTTCTGATTTGTGTTCTTCAAAAGAAACACATAACCAAAATGAGATGCCACATCCGTAAGGTCACGAAATATTCATATCCACATCTAGCCTAGCAAGACATGGGCCCACTTGCTTCACTATGAACTAGGGCTAACAGATCGGTGGCATTTACACTTTTACCAAGTAAATAGTATTTTAGGCACTTTGCCCAATAAACTATATTCGTAGACTTTATTTGAATAGAATCAAATTAGTCCTAGTACCCACTCTTCGAAAGTGTGGATATATGATTCTTGTTTAATTGTGTCCCAGACAACAATGCCACATGAGTTTCTTCTGATCAAATCAGTTTGAGCTATTTTTTTGTCATGTTATATATTTGAGATTTATTTATATTCAAAACATAAACTCTGTTATTTTCATCTAATGTGTTTATCTCAATATCATCTTTATATAATGAAACACTTTAGTGTTCTAGAATATAAAGGTAAACCCACAGCGGGTTAAACACTGATATAGAGATAATGTATCTAGTCAAACTAGTTACATTATAATAGTTTCCTAATCCTGCTCATAGCAGATTCTAAACATCAGTATATATTTATGTACCACACTAAGTATTTTAAAATCCAATTTTAATACTAGTAGTGAACATAATATGGCAAACATATTTGAAGTCAGAGCCTTGCTCGTCTTCAATTCCTTCATGTCTGCTTTGTCTAAACGACAGTCACACTTCCGCGATCCCGTTTGCCACAATTCAGGCAGACATTTTGGGATATGTCATTTATCTTCCTAGAAGAATATAATGATTTTGCTTTTGCCCTTTTCATATTCCAGAAGCATTTTGCCAAGCCTCGAGTTTCTAGAATATCGAAGTAAGGTGCGCCTTGCGCTACTTGCCTTATTGCAAAATTTTGACTTTGTCTCATTGAGAATAGTCATTAACCCTCCCAGAGTTTAACTATTGCAATATATAGTACTTCTAAAATCGAAGGATAGATTTATGAAGATCATTCAATTTCATTATCATACTTTAAGGATCTAATCCTTAGTTCTGATTCAGAAATTAAAGAGTCTACAACGACAAGCTTAATGGATTAAGCACTTAAGTTATCATCACCTAAATCTTCCAAAGATTATGCTCTACTATTTGCCTAACTCCGGGCTTAGGCTTAATATATTATTTTATCAAATAAAATAACTTATTAGTTTCCAGGACCATCCTGAAATTTTATTCCCAATTTGAAAATTAAGCCATTTAAATACATTTTCCCTAGGATTATGTTTTAAATGCCAATCTTTCAATTTTATCTTGATTTTAATAGTCCAACTATTTAATCAACGATTTAGGTACTATTTATTATAATGATTACAATAGTCCAACTATTTAATCAACTATAATTTTAATAGAATAAAATAAATTATATTGATTACTATAATCCAATTATAAAAACAACTATAAATGAATAGTTTGAATATAGTCCAACTATTTATTAAAAAACAACATTTAAATATTAGTCCAACTAACATTTAATTTATTTGACGAATGATATTTGTTTGAGCGCGTATGGCAAGTAATTAAACGAATATTGCAAATTCAATTCTTGCCTCCCACTATTTTTCGGCGAGCCTCTAACCCTCTGTCGAGTACTCGGGAAACCGTGTTTCCTAGTGGGCTAGGATCCCGTTATATATCACACAATCTTGACTTTGGGCAACAAATTGTATGATAATTAACTAGGTAGATCTCTAAGATCGATTGGATCCAATCCAATTCCTAGATCCGGTAGGGGGCATCCAAGTCCGAAACATATATCTTATATATGCCAATACATCCAATGTATTACCTAACCTTTTTCCTCTAAATCAACTAAGCCTTGGCTTTGGCACAACAAATTTAGTGATCCCAGTTAAGCGCGACCCATTGACCATGGAAAGCTTCGTAATCAATGTCGATGTACAAGAAGTGGTCTTGACTTTGGCCAACAAACCACAACTTGGACAAGACACTGATATAGAATAAAGCCTTCGTGATTCAAACACATCCTCGATGGACAAAGGCATTGACTTTGGCCAACAAGCCAATGCCAGTCTCGGATCTTCAGTGAGAATCACTCAATGGAAGGAAAAACGATTAATATTTTGCGAGGGTTTTTCGAGTGCAAATTGGCAACCAATTTATTATCTTGTTAAGGTCTCATCATCATGCACCCTTAAACATGCATTCTAAACACATAATAAAGAGCATATGACTAAAATAATAATGATATGCGGATGGATACTTTACACAATGATCCTAGATCAAATCTCTCCATTTCTCTCTCCCGCTAGCACAAATATTTCTTCTACCCATTACACTACACTTCTAAAGAGAATACAAAGAATAAGGAGGTAATAAGGCTGGACACGCAGGTCCAATTAATAAATCAAATTTATTGCAACAATTTTTAAAATTGCCCCTCCCATCTAATATCCATCCGATATACATTATTCATGCATCGCAACCATGTATTCACACAAGCATGTTATCAATCAATCAAATCAAATTAATTAATCTGATAATTAGTGATCATCCAATGTTTAAACAACGATTTGATTTTGCTCGAGTCAAACTCGTTTTGCGAATAAGTACTCAAAGTACGAATTCATGAATTAAATTAAACTACACAATTAAATCCAATTCAATTTGTATTTAATTCTAATTCGCTTATTTAATTACAAATTAAATATCACATTTTATTTACGAACCTTTACGATTTAAATTCTAAATTTAATCGTTACGGGTCTCAAAGCCCAATTAACGTCCAACGTCAATTTAATTAAAGTCCAATGGGCTTTTAATTAATTTCTTGAGGCGTGGACTTTTGGTCAACTCGGGTCAAACCGAATAACCAAAATCCAATCCGGGAGTTACCCCATAAGCCCAGAAATCAATTTTGGCCCATTAGGCCCAATTAAACTTTAAAGGTCCATTTGTCGCATTTGGGCTTTATGGAGGCGGTTTTGGGCCCAATTGGATCCAACCAATTTTGCCTAAACCCAACTTAGTACAACTAAGCCCAATAAGCCCAATAACAACATAACAAGCCCAATTTCCAAAATAGGCCCAATTCAATTAAATTGCCAAATTCCAAATTCCCAATTTAATTACCTAAAGTGCATAGCATTATTAATTACCCAAATCAATATTTCCAAAACACCAAATTTGTACAATTAATCATGCTCATTAATATTAAATCATGTCCAACTCAATTTAATTAAAATCAAACCTAATTTTACATGCTCAAAGTCTCGGCATTTGTGGGGAAATTATATCTGATTTGGTTTCAATCCAATTAATTCCACAATCGACATTAAAACATATTCCCGAATGATTTCCAACACATCCAATGCTCAAAAATCAAAAAATCCCAAGACATATTTAAGGCATAGTATTCGGCCAAGCCTCAACAATTTGGGGAAAAATGATCCAATCCAATTTTCTTGAAATTGATCCAATCAATCTTCAATTCAACATCAATTAAACATAAAAAAATCATCCAATTTCATTTAAACATGCTCAAAATCAATTTACCCAAATTTTAACCCTAAACCAATTTCATGCTTTTCCTTGCTCATGATACCATTGTTGGAGATTCTAAGCATCCCAAGATCAATAAACAAGTTTGAACATGTGTGAATACAATCGAGAAAGTCGCGGAATACTTACATCAATCGGTTGAGCGACGCTTTGACGAACAAAAACTTTTCTTCTCGGCAGTGGACTGATCACGGCAGTGCAGTGAATTTCCTCACTATTTCGGCCATTGGAGGTCATCTTCCAAGCTCCAAGCTTTACGAAACGATCCCCGGCTCATGGGTGGACTTCCCTATCACCTTCGCATGTCTCTCGGAGTGCTAGCTCGCTTGAATTTTGCCACAAAAATCCACACTTTGATTCCCATTATTTTTGGTTTTTGCAAACCAGAAACCAGAAAATGCACAGCCCTTTGGGCGTGAGAAAGATGAAGAGAATGGAGAGAGAAGAGTTGAAAATGTGTGTTGTGTAAAAGTTAATTGATTTCCAAAATTCAATTAAAACATATACCACTTTTTGAATTTCAAAAAGTCAAGCCATAAATGGCTCCAACCACTCACATCACTCAATCACATCAATCACAAGTTGTCAAGTCACATCATTCAATGTGACAAGTGATTTGACGCTTGATGCGACTAGCGATTTGACGATTGATTTGACTTGCGTGTCGCACTCGAATTCGAAATACGATTGCGCTCGCAAATAATCCCGGGCTCGGGTTCGCAAATTCCAAATTAACGAATTTTCCGTTGCGACGCATTTAAATGATTACGCCTAGCAAAATCACTATTCACGTCGCTAACGAATTAATTCTAAATTAACTCGTTCGCCCGAAGTAAAATCTAATTTTAATTCAACGTCGAAATCCAATTTCGTTTAATATATCGAATATATTAATTTGTCGATTAATTCCAAATTAATAGTTCTCTCTCTTTAATGATATTTTATCCTAGATAAAATATCTCCGCAATTAATCCCAGATTAATTTTCTCTCTCATCTAATTAATCCCAAATTAATTAAAAGTGCGAGTCATACGTCATCGGTGAATCTTTGGGAAGCGACCCATGAGATCCCCGGATATGTTGGCAGTAAATTCGGTCGTCGGACTATCCGAACACGTAAGTACCAAGTACTGCGTTTTACCGATTTACAAGACAAGGTTGGCCTCTAGCAAAGCACCATGCCTACCCAATTCTCCGGAAATATCCTTACAGGAATAAAGGATCTATATCAGGCGTAGTATATGTAGTATTGCGTATTTATGTCCAGTATCAGATGATCACATGCAAGGCCTGGGGCTGGTACAATGTCTGCCCCGTACGAAGCATATATCGGATGACGAGCAACTAGTCTCTTTATTATCGGATAATCATGACCAAGTTATATTATCCCGACGGTTGCAACCTTTTTAGAGAACCAGTTATGTATTCATGCGTGATCATCAACTCCATATGACTGGAGTGACACTTCCGTCTTGACATCACACCCAACACACACCCAACACACTACGATTCTCAATATACCCAGTATTGGCATACACATAACCTGTCAAAGCCCTGGACGACCGCAACCAATGTATATTGATTGTCGCAAGTATTAGCGGTGCAAGTCTCAGGTTAAGACCAAATACACCTACCCTGATTTCGGACTTCCATAGACACATAGTCATACTACCAATGGAATTCCGAGGGGGTCTATCCAGAGCAAAGCTGTTTCCCGTACCATCCTGTGAAACACAACCTCCTATTACACTTGCATGAGTATCATATACCCAAATATATGAGAACTATGTTGTTGTGCCCTCACAACGCGCACAAGTGTAATACTAGTCTTTTACACATTCATCGATGTCCAATCTCGATAATTCTCTGACTATGGATGTTTAATGATTTATCCTTCGTGGATTGATATCGTCTCATATCATTCTCAATCCAGGAAAAAATCACAAGGACCTCCTATCATTTATATATCTAGGTGATCTAATCACAAATGATAAGAGTGCAATCTCCTTTGTCACATAGTTAATTTGTACAACAACACCATGATCTGTACAAATAGTGACGCTATGGGTCATAATTGTCCAACAATTATGATTACATCAAAATGATAATTCCAAGAACGTAATGCTTGCTTCAATCCATACATGGATCGAATAACCTACAAACCTTGTTTGCTTGTTTTGGTACGATGAAATCGCCAGGATGTTGTAAACATCCTCCAAAAGGTTTCCGTTAAGGAAAACGGTTTTGGCATTCTGCTGCCATATTTCATAAATGAAACATGCAGCATCAGCATGCATTATCCAAATGGATTTAACCATGACAACAGGTAAAAGGTTTCGTCGTAATCGACACAATGTTGATAACGATACCTTTTTCGCTACAAGCCCAGCTTAGTACGTTGGTATGTTGCCATCCATGTATGTCTTCTTTGAAGACTTATATAGTACCAATAGGCACAATACCTTGCGGTACATCAACTAGTATCCAAACTTAGTTGGTATACATGGAATCCATTTCGGACAATATGGCACTTTGTCAAAATAGAGAGTCGATACCTTGTATCACTTCCTCATACATAGTCAGTTCGTATTCCTCAATAAGATTGACTTCTTTATGAGGTGAGATCAGAAACCCATACCCCAGGATATTTTCTGACTCTCTCCGACTTACGCGGTTCTTATGTATTCGAAGACTATTGGTATAGTTTCATCCTTGATGAACTATTTATGTTCCATTAAAGAATCGATGCCTGGAATAGTATTACTCCGATTTTCATCGAGTTTTACTTTCCTCCCACTTACCACTGCATATAGGTATTCCTCTTAGGAAATCTGAATGGCGAGCAACAATTATATTGTTCTCTTGTTAGATGTATAAGTACTATACTTTGGTTTCCCTAGGATAACCAACAACTTAGGCACTTATCCGATTTGGGTTCTAGTTTGGTATCATCCAAACATATGCCTAGCATACCCAAATCTTTAGGAATGAGAAACCCAGTTTCGTTCCTTTTCATATCTAATATGAAGTCTGTCAAACAGATTTTTATGGAACCTTATTTAAAATACGTTTTGCACTTAAATACGTATCCGATGAAGGAAATGGTAGCACAGAGCGACTCATGATTAACCTTATCATGTCCAACAAAATTCGGTTTCTCCGTTTGGATACACAGTCAAACTGACGTGTTCCGGGAGGATTCCTCATTGAAAGAATACTATACTCTTTCAAGTATTTGAGAAACTTATTGCTTAAGTATTTTCATCATTGTCCAATCATGCTGTTAAATACTTTAGCTGATCTGTTTGTCTACTTCGTGTCGAAACTCTTTGATTTCATCAAAAGTTTCTGATTCGTGTTTCAAAAGAAACACATAACCATAACGCGATGCCACATCCATAAAGGTCACGAAACATTCATATCCACTTCTAGCCTAGCTAGATATGGGCCCACTTACATCACTATGAACGAGGGCTAACAGATCGGTGGCACTTGCACTTTTATCAAGTAAAGGTGTTTTAGGCACTTTGCCAAATAAACTAGATTCGTAGACATTATTTGATTAGAATCAAATTTGTCCTAGTACCCACTCTTCGAAAGTGTGGATATACGAGTCTTGTTAAATTGTGTCCCAGACAACAATGCCACTTATAAGTCTCAACTGATTAATTCAGTTTGAGCTATTTGTTTGTCATGTCATATGTTTGAGATTTATTCATATTCAAAATATAAATATTGTTATTCACATCTAATGTGTTTATCTTTATATCATCTTTATATAATAAAACACTTTAGTGTTCTAGAATATAAAGGTATACCCGCAACGGGTTAAACCCTGATATAGAAATTTAGTATCTAGTCAAACTAGTCACATTATAACAGTTTCCTAATTTAAGCACACATTCGAAGGGTAGTTCCTAAACTTAGGTGGTCAAAACACCGACTATCGTCCCGTTTCCAATTCACATATAGGTCTCATCTGAAGTCAGTATCATGTTTGTCAGCAGATTCTGCACATCAGTATATATATTTATGTACCACACTTAGTATCTAAAATCTAATTTTAATACTAGCAGTGAACATATTTATGACAAACATATTTGAAGTCAGAGCCTTGTCTGTCTTCAATTCCTTCATCTCTTTTATCTTCCAGAAGATTATAATGATTTTACCTTTGCCCCTTTTCCACACCCCAAAAGCCTTTGGCCAAGCCTTGGCCTTCCGGAATGTCAAAGTAAGGTGCGCCTTGCGCTTCTTGCCTTATTGCAAACTTTGGCTTTGTCTCCTTGAGTATAGCCATTAACTCTCCAAGAGTTTACTATTGCAATTTAGTACTTCTAAGATCTAAGAATAGATCTATGAAGATCCTTCAATTTCATTATCATACTATAAGGATCTAATCCTTAGTTTTGATTAAGAAATTAAGGAGTCTATTTGGGAAGCTTAATGGATTAAGCACTAAAGTTATCATCACATGATTATTCCAAATATCATGTTCTACTTATTTGCTCAACTCCGAGCTTAGGCCTAAGATGTTATTTTATCAAATAAAGTAACTTCTAGTTTTCATGACTATCCTGAAGTTTTATTCCCAATTTGAAAATTAAAGCCGTTTAAATACATTTTCACCGAGGATTATGTTTTAAACGCTAATCTTTCAATTATCTTGATTCTAATAGTCCAACTATTTAACCAACGATTTTAGGTACTAATTAATATAATGATTACTATAATCCAATTATATAATCATCTATTTTAATTGTTATAAATTCAATTATATTGATTGCTATAATCCAATTATAAAATCAATTATTTTAATTGTTATTAGTTAATTCAAATATATTGATTACTATAATCCAATTATATAATCAACTATAATGAATTAGTTTGAATACAGTGCAACTGTTTGTTAAAACAACGTTAAATATTAGTCCAACTAATACATTAATTTATTTGACGAAAAATTTGATATGAGCGCGTATGGCAAGTAACTAAACGAATATTGCAAATTTAATACTTGTCTCCCACTATTTTTCGGCGAGCCTCTAACCCTCTGTTGAGTACTCAGGAAACCTTGTTTCCTAGTTGGCTAGGATCCCGTTAAATAACACACAATCTTGACTTTGGCCAACAAATTGTATGATAATTAACTGTTGGACAATTATGACCCATAGCGTCACTATTTGTACAGATCATGGTGTTGTTGTACAAATTAACTATGTGACAAATGAGATTGCTCTCTTATCATTTGTGATTGGATCACCTAGATGTATAAATGATAGGAGGTCCCTATGATTTGTTCCTGGACGGAGAATGATATAAGACAATATCAGTCCACGAAGGATAAATCATTAAATATTTCTAGTCAGAGTATTATCGAGATTAGACATCGATAAATACGTAAAAGACTAGTATTACACTTGTGCGCGTTGTGAGGGCACAACGACATAGTTCTCATATATTTGGGTATTGGATACTCATGCAAGTGTAATAGAAGGTTGTGTTTTACCGATGGTATGGGAAACAGCTTCGCTCTGGATAGACCCCCTCGGAATTCCATTGGTAGTATGAATATGTGTCTATGGAAGTCCGAAATCAGGGTAGGTGTATTTGGTCTTAACCTGAGACTTGCATTGCTAATACTTGCGACTATGAAATATACTTTGGTTGCGGTCGTCTAGGGCTTTAACAAGTTCTGTGTACGCCAATACTGGGTATATTGAGAATCGTAGTGTATTGGGTGTGATGTCAAGACGGAAGTGTCACTCCAGTCATATGGATGATGATGGTCACGTAGGATACGGGACTGGTTCTCTTAAATGCTGCAGCTATCGGGATAAAATGACAAGGTCATGTTTATCCGATTATGGAGACTAGTCACCAGACATCCGATATGTGCTTCGTACGGGGCAGACACAATTCAGCCCTAGTCCTAGCACGTGATCATCCGATACTGGACAAAAATACGCAATACCACGTATGCTACGCCTAATATAGATCGCTTATTCCTGTATGCATATTTCTGGAGAATTGGGTAGGCATGGCACTTTGCTAGAAGCCAACCTTGTCTTGTAAATCGGTATAAACATGGTACGAGGTACTTACTTGTTCGGATAGTCCGACAACCGAAATTACTGCCAACATATCTGGGGATCTCATGGGTCGCTTCCCGAAGATTCACCGATGACGTATGACTTGCACTTTTATTAATCTGGGATTAATTAATGATGAGAGAGAAAATTAATCTGGGATTAATAACAGAGATATTTTATCTGGGATAAAATATCAATTAAAGAGAGATAACGATTAATTTGGAATTAATCGATAAATTAATATATTCGATATATTAAACGAAATTGGATTTCGACGCGGAATTAAAATTAGATTTTAATTCGGGCAAATGAGTTGATTTAGAATTAATTCGTTAGCGACATAAATAGTGATTTCGCTAGGCGTAATCGTTTAATTGTGTCGCAATGAAAAATTCGTTAATTTGGAATTAGCGAACCCGAGCCCGGGATTATTTATGAGCGCATTCGCATTTCGAAATCGAGTACGGCACGCAAGTCAAATCAAGCGTCAAATCATTAGTCACATCAAGCATCAAATCACATGTCACTTTGAGTGATGTGACAATTGATTGATTGATTGATATGAGTTGATGTGAGTTGATTGAAATCAATTAATGCTTGACTTTTAAAAATTCAAAATTGTATATGCTTAATTAATTTTGGAAATTAAACTGGATATACACAATTTTCATTCTCTCTATTATTTACGGTTTTCCTTTTGGAGCCAAAAACCAACCTTCTCTCTCTCTATTCTCTAGCATCTCACGCCCAAGGGGCTGAGTTTTCTTCTCCAAAAACCTACTGGTTTTACCGAAAATTGCAGTGAGAAAATGGATGTTTTGTGGCAAATATCACCAAGTGCTAGCACACTCTTGGAGACATACAAATGTGATATGGAACTCACTTCATGAGCTTGGAATCACCTTGATAAGCTTGGAGCTTGGAGCATCAATGGAGACTCACCCATGGCCGAATTTGAGGACAAGAAATCAGCCCACTGCCGAGCTTCATGGAGGAGGGCAGTTCATTTTTGTTGTCAACCGCATCCATTAACCATTCATTGTGAGTATTCTGCACCTCCTTTGATTGTATTCACATGTTATTTTCTTGCTTGATAATTGATCTTGGGATGTTTAGAACAAACCAACAATGGTATCTTGAGCCTTTGAAAGCATGAAAAACATTTAGGGTTAAAATTTGGGCAAAATTGATTTTGAGCATGTATAATGAAATTGGATGATTTAATATGCTTAATTGATGTTTAATTAAGGATTGATTGGATCAATTTGATGAAAATTTGTTTGGAACATTTTTCCCCAATTTTGATGTGTTGGTTGAAAATACATAAACCTATTTGTCTTGGAATTTTTTATTTTTGATCATTGGATGTGTTGGAAATCAATTGGGGATATTGATTTAATGTGGAATTGAATTTAATTGGATTGAATTTGATTTGGGCATGAAATTTCCCCTTGGCCGAGACACTTGAAGCATGTAATTGGGTTTGATTTTTGTTAAATTGTGTTGGACATGATTTAATAATGATAAGCATGATTAATTAGGCTAATTTGATGTTTTGGAAATATTGATTTGGATGATTAATTGTGTTATACACTTTAGGTAATTAAATTGTAAAATTGGATTTTGTAATTTAATTAAATTGGGCATTAAAATTTGATTTGGGCTTTTAAAGTTGTTATTGGGCTTATTGGGCTTGGTTGTACCAAGTTGGGTTTATGCTAAATTGGTTGGATCCAATTGGGCCCAAAACCGCCTCCATAATGCCCAAATGCGACTAATGGACCTTTAAAGTTTAATTGGGCCTAATGGGCCAAAATTGATTTCTAGGCTTACGGGGTAACTCCCGGATTGGATTTTGGTTATTCAGTTTGACCCGAGTTGACCAAAAGTCCACGCCTTAAAAAATTAATTAAAAGTCCATTGGACTTTAATTAAATTGACGTTGGACGTAAATCGGGCTTTGAGACCCGTAACGATTAAATTTGGAATTTAAGTCGTATAGGTTCGTTAATAAAGTGTAGTATTTAATTTGAAATTAAATAAGCGAATTAGAATTAAATGCATATTGAATTGGATTTAATTATGTAGTTTAATTTAATTCGAGAATTCGTACTTTAAGTACTTATTCGCAAAAATGAGTTTGACTCGAGCAAAATCAAATTGTTGTTTGAACATTGGATGGTCACTAATTATCAGATTAATTAATTGGATTAGATTGATTGATAACATGATTGTGTGAATACATGATTTTGATGCATGAATAATGTATATCGGATGGATATTAGATGGGTGAGGCAATTTTAGAAATTGTTGTAATAAATTTGGAATTTATTAATTGGACCTGCTTGTCCAGCCTTATCACCTCCATACTCTTTGTATTCTCTTTTCACCTATTCCCCTCAATGTAAATAAGGTTTCTTTAGAAGTGTAGTGTAACGGGTAGAAGAAATATTTGTGCTAGCAGGAGAGAGAAAGTGAGAGATTTGATCTAGGATCATTGTGTAAATATCCATCCGCATATCATTATTATTTTATTATACGCGCTTTATTATGTGTTTAGAATGCATGTTTAAGGGTGTATGATGATAAGACCTTAACAAAGATAATAAATTGGGTTCCAATTTGCACGCGAAAAACCTCAGACAATATTAAGCGTTTTCCTTCCATTGAGTGATTCTCACTCAAGATCCGAGACTGGCATTGGCTTCTTGGCCAAAGTCAAGGCCTTTGTCCGTCGAGGATGTGTTTTAATCACGAAGGCTTTATTCTATATCAGTGTCTTGTCCAAGTTGTGGTTTGTTGGCCAAAGTCAAGACCACTTCTTTTCCATCGACATTGATTACGAAGCTTTCCATGGTCAATGTGTCGCGCTTAACTGGGATCACTAAGTTTGTTGTGCCAAAGCCAAGGCTTAGTTGATTCAGAGGAAAAAAGGTTAGGTAATACATTGGATGTTTTGGCATATATAAGATATATGTTTTGGACTTGGATGTCCCCCTTCCGGATCTAGGAATTGGATTGGATCCAATTGATCTTAGAGATCTACCTAGTTAATTATCATACAATTTGTTGGCCAAAGTCAAGATTGTGTGATATTTAACGGGATCCTAGCCCACTAGGAAGAACGGTTTCCCGAGTACTCGACAGAGGGTTAGAGGCTCGCCGAAAAATAGTGGGAGGCGAGTATTAAATTTGCAGTATTCGTTTAGTAACTTGCCATACGCGCTCATTCAAATTATTTAGTCGTTAAAATTAAATGTTAGTTGGACTAATATTTAAATTGTTGTTTTAATAAACAGTTGGACTGTATTATAGTTGATTATATAATTGGATTATAGTAATCAATATATTTGAATTAATTAATTTCAATTAATAGTTGATTTTATAGTTGGACTATAGTAATCAATATAATTGAGGTTAATTTATTTAAATTATATTTGATTATATAGTTGGACTATAATAATCATTATAATATATAGTACCACAAATCGTTGATTAAATAGTTGGACTATTAAAATCAAGATAAAATTGGAAGATTGACATTTAAAACATAATCCTAGGGAAAATGTATTTAAATGGCTTAATTTTCAAATTGGAAATAATTCCAGGATGGTCCTGGAAAATAATAAGTTACTTTATTTGATAACAGAACATATTATGCCTAAGCCTAGAGCTAAGCAAATAGTAGAGCATAATCTTTGGAAGATCATGTAATGATAACTTTAATGCTCAATCCATTAAACTTGTCGCAGTAGACTCCTTAATTTCTGAATCAGAACTAAGGATTAAATCCTTAAAGTATGATAAAGAAATTGAAGGATCTTCATAAATCTATCTTTAGATTTTAGAAGTACTATATTGCAATAATATGCTCTTGGAGAGTTAATGACTATTCTCAAGGAGACAAAGTCAAAGTTTGCAATAAGTCAAGTAGCGCAAGGCGCACCTTACTTCGATATTCCAGTATGCCAAGGCTTGGCCAAAGGCTTCTGGAGTGTGGAAAAGGACAAAGGCGAAATCATTATAATCTTCTAGGAAGATAAAGGACGTATCCCAAAATGTCTGCTTAATTGTGGCAAACGGGATCGCGGAAGCGTGACTGCCTTTTGGACAAAGCAGACATGAAGGAATTGAAGACGAGCAAGGCTCTTACTTCAAATATGTTTGTCAACATTATGTTCACTACTAGTATTAAAATTAGATTTTAAATACTTAGTGTGGTACATAAAATATATGTTGATGTTCAGAATCTGCTATGAGCAGGATTAGGAAGCTGTTATAATGTAACTAGTTTGACTAGAAATATTATCTATGTATCAGTGTTAAACCCGCTACGGGTGTAGCTTTATATTCTAGAACACTAAAGTGTTTCATTATATAAAGATGATATTGAGATAAACACATTGGATGTGAATAACAGCATTTATATTTTGAATATAAATAAATCTCAAACATATAAAATGACAAACAAGCTCCAACTGATTTGATCAGACAAACTAATTGTGGCATTGTTGTCGGGGACACAATTAAACAAGACTCATATATCCACACTTTTGAAGAGTGGGTACTCGGACCAATTTGATTCCAATCAAATAAAGTCTACGAATCTAGTTTATTGGGCAATGTGCCTATAGCACATTTACTTGGTAAAAGTGTTAATGCCACCAATCTGTTAGCCCTAGTTCATAGTGAAGCAAGTGGGCCCATGTCTATCTAAGCTAGAGGTGGATATGAATATTTTGTGACCTTTACAGATGTGGCATCGCGTTATGGTTATGTGTTTCTTTTGAAACAAAAATCGGAAAATTTTAAGTTTCGACACGAAATAGACAAACAGATCGGCTAAAGTATTATACCGTCACGGTAAGACCGTAATGGAAAATACTTAAGCAATAAGTTTCTCAAATACTTGAAAGAGTAAAGTATTCTTTCAAATAAGGACTCCTCCCGGAACACATCATCTTGACGGTGTGTCCGAATGGAGAAACCGAATTTTGTTGGACATGATAAGGTTAATCATGAGTCGCTCTGAGCTACCATTTCCTTCAACGGATAAACATAAACAGTGCAGAACTTATTTAGAATAAGGTTCCATAAAAATCTGTTAGACAGATTTCATATTAGATATGAACAGGAAAGAAACCGGGTTTCTCATTCCTGATGATTTGGGTATGCTAGGCATACGTTTGGATGATACCAAACTAGAACCAAAAATGGATAAGTGCCTATTGTAGGTTATCTTAGCGATACCAAAGTATTATACTTATACAACTCAATTGAGAACAATTAGATTGTTGCTCTCCATGCGGTTTTCCTAAGAGGAATACAAATATGCACTGGTAAGTGGGAGGATAGTAAAACTCGATGAAAATCAGAGTAATATTGTTCAGGCACCGAATCCTAATGGAACACAAATAGTTCATCAAGGATGAAAATATTACCATTAATCTTCGTATACACAAGAACCGCGTATGTCGGAGAGAGTCAGAAAACAACCTGGGTATGGGTTTCTGATCTAACCTCGTGAAGATGTTAATCTTTTGAGGTATACCAACTGACTACGTATGAGGAAGTGATACTAGGTATCGACTCCCTAATTATGGGAAAGTGCCATGAGTCTGAAATGGATTCCATGTATATCAACTAGTTTTGATACTAGTGATGATGTACCGCAAGGAATTGTGCCTATTGGTACTATAAGTCTTCAAGGAAGACGTACATGGATGGCAACATACCAACGTATAAAGCTAGGCTTGTAGCGGAAAGGTATCGTTATCAACATTGTGTTGATTACGATTCAACCTTTTAACTGTTGCCACGGTAAATCCATTTGGATAATGCTTGCTAATGCTGCATGACAAAATCGCTTTCCTGAAAAGGAAACCTTTCGGAGGATGTTTACAACATCCTGTCGGTTTTGTAGTACCAAAACTAGCAAACAAGGTTTGCGGGTTATTCGATCCATGTTTGGATTGAAGTAAGCATAGGTTCTTGGAATTGTCGTTTTGATGTAATCATAATGGTGTATGATATTCAAAATGAAAATGATTCTTGTGTATATAAGAGGGTTAGTGGGAGCGCACTGATAGTGGTTGTCCTATAAATAATGATAATATGTCATTTCTTGGAAATGATATTCCCATAATAAAATCGGTGAAAGCTTGGCTTTCAGAAAACTCTCCGAGAACTCGTACATTGCAAAATGTACGCGACCTGGTGTCTCATACGCTTTGAGCATATGGATTCACAAACAGGCCAATCCAAGTGATAGTCACTGGATTGAAGTTAGGAACATACTTAGTATCTTAGAGAACTAAGGATGTTGTCTTAGTCTATGGAGAAGGAGAACTTGTAGTGACTAGGATCACTGTAGCAAGTTTCCTAAACAGATAAAACGACTATAAGTCGCAAACGGTACTACACAGTTTGAATAACGGTACAGTGAGCTTGAAATCTTCCAAGCAAGATACTGTTATCGAATAAACAACAAATACGGGTTATTGCTGCAGTTGAGGCAGCAATAGAAGCCATTTGGATCGATAACAAATCTAATTAGATTAGATATAATTCTGTTAGCTGCTGAGCTAGGCGTCAGCACAGGCTAAAGAATTAATGGTCTCATCAACGATCCAGATACATACTTTGACTATTCATCTGATTCGTTCGGATCATACATCATGGCGATGTGATGATCGTATAAATCGCATCAGATGATAATCATGCAAATCCGCTGACAAAAGCATTTCTCAGCAGTTGAGCCAACCGTATATAGTTCGTGTGTCAGACACTCGAGTGAATGGCTATAGGCCAAGTGGGAGATTGTTGGACAATTATGACCCATAGCGTCACTATTTGTACAGATCATGGTGTTGTTGTACAAATTAACTATGTGACAAAGGAGATTGCCTCTCTATCATTTGTGATTAGATCACCTAGATGTATAAATGATAGGAGGTCCCTATGATTTGTTCCTGGACGGAGAATGATATGAAACAGTATCGGTCCACGAAGGATAAATCATTAAATATCCATAGTCAGAGTATTATCGAGATTGGACATCCGTAAATACGTAAAAGACTAGTATTACACTTGTGCGCGTTGTGAGGGCACAACGACATAGTTCTCATATATTTGGGTATATGATACTCATGCAAGTGTAATAGGAGGTTGTGTTTTACCGATGGTACGAGAAACAGCTTCGCTCTGGATAGACCCCCTCGGAATTCCATTGGTACTATGACTATGTGTCTATGGAAGTCCGAAATCAGGGTAGGTGTATTTGGTCTTAACCTGAGACTTGCACCGCTAATACTTGCGACAATCAATATACTTTGGTTGCGGTCGTCCAGGGCTTTAATAGGTTCTGTGTACGCCAATACTGGGTATATTGAGAATCTTAGTGTGTTGGGTGTGATGTCAAGACGGAAGTGTCACTCCAGCCATATGGAGATGATGGTCACGTAGGATACGGGACTGGTTCTCTTAAATGCTGCAGCTATCGGGATAAAATGACAAGGTCATATTTATCCGATTATAGAGACTAGTCACCAGACATCCGACATGTGATTCGTACGGGCAGACACAATTCCAGCCTCAGGCCTAGCACGTGATCATCTGATACTGGACAGAAATACGCAATACCACATATACTATGCCTAATATAGATCGATTATTCCTGTAAGCATTTTTCTGGAGAATTGGGTAGGTATGGCGCTTTGCTAGAAGTCAACCTTGTCTTGTAAATCGTATAAACGTGGTACGAGATACTTACGTGTTCGGATAGTCTGACAACCGAATTTACTGGCAACATATCCGGGGTTCTCATGGGTCGCTTCCCGAAGATTCACCGATGACGTATGACTCGCACTTTTATTAATATGGGATTAATTAATGATGAGAGAGAAAATTAATCTGGGATTAATAACAGAGATATTTTATCTTTGATAAAATATCAATTACAGAGAGATAACGATTAATTTGGAATTAATCGATAAATTAATATATCGATATATTAAACAAAATTGGATTTCGACGCGGAATTAAAATTAGATTTTAATTCGGGTGAACGAGTTAATTTAGAATTAATTCGTTAGCGATGAAATAGTGATTTCGCTAGGCGTAATCGTTTAATTGCGTCGCAACGGAAAATTCGTTAATTTGGAATTAGCGAACCCGAGCCCGGGATTATTTGCGAGCGCATTCGTATTTCGAATTCGAGTACAGCACGCAAGTCAAATCAAGCGTCAAATCATTAGTCACATCGAGCATCAAATCATGTCACTTTGAGTAATGTGACAATTGATTGATTGATTGATATGAGTTGATGTGAGTTGATGTGAGTTGATTGATAGCAATTAATGCTTGACTTTTAAAAATTGAAAATTGTATATGCTTAATTAATTTTGGAAATTAAATTGGATATACACAATTTTCATTCTCTCTATTATTTACGGTTTTTCCTTTTGGAGCCAAAAACCAACCTTCTCTCTCTCTATTCTCTTGCATCTCACGCCCAAGGGGCTGAGTTTTCTTCTCCAAAAACCTACTGGTTTTACCGAAAATTGCAGTGAGAAAATTGACGTTTTGTGGCAAATATCACCAAGTGCTAGCACACTCTTGGAGACATACAAAGGTGATAGGGAACTCACTTCATGAGCTTGGAATCATCTTGATAAGCTTGGAGCTTGGAGCATCAATGGAGACTCACCCATAGCCGAATTTGAGGACAAGAAATCAGCCCACTGCCGAGCTTCATGGGGGAGGGCAGTTCATTTTTTGTTGTCAACCGCATCACTCAACCATTAATTGTGAGTATTCCGCACCACCTTTGATTGTATTCACATGTTATTTTCTTGCTTGATAAATGATCTTGGGATGTTTAGAACAAACCAACTTTAACTAGGTAGTTCTCTAAGATCAATTGGATCCCATCCAATTCCTAGATCCAGTAGGTGGACATCCAAGTCCGAAACATATATCCTATATATGCCAATATATCCAATATATTCCCTAACCTTTTTCCTCTGAATCAACTAAGCCTTGGCTTTGGCACAACAAACTTAGTGATCCCAGTTAAGCGGAACCTATTGACCATGGAAAGCTTCATAATCAATGTCGATGGAAAAGAAGTGATCTTGACTTTGGCCAACAAATCAAAACTTGGACAAAACACCGATATGGAACAAAGCCTTCATGATTCAAACACATCCTCGACGGACAAAGGCCTTGACTTTGGCCAACAAACCAATGCCAGTCTTGGATCTTCAGTAAGAATCACTCAATGGAAGGAAAAACGCTTAATATGATGTTGAGGGTTTTTCGCGTGCAATTGGAAACCAATTAATTATCTTTGTTAAGGTCTCATCATTATACACCCTTAAACATGCATTCTAAACACATAATAAGGCGCATATAAATAAATATAATAATGATATGCGGATGGATATTTAAACATTGTTCCTAGAATAAATCTCTCCACTTCCTCTCTCCCGCTACCACAAGTATTACTTCTACCCAATTACATAACACTTCTAAAGAAACCTAATATACATTGAGGGGAATAGGTGAGAAGAGAAATACAAAGAGTAAGGAGGTAATAGGCTGGACACGCAGGTCCAATTTAATAAAATCTAAATTTATTACAACAATTTCCAAAATTGCCCTCACCCATCTAATATCCATCCGATATACATTATTCATACATCGCAACCATGTATTCACACAAGCATGTTATCAATCAATCTAATCCAATTAATTAATCTGAATATTAATGACCATCCAATGTTCAAACAACGATTTGATTTTGCGCGAGTCCGACTCGTTTTACGAATAAGTAATCAAAGTACGAATTCTTGAATTAAATTAAACTACAACATTAAATCCAATTTAATTTGTATTTAATACTAATTCATTTATTTAATTCCAAATTAAATATTACACTTTTTAATGAACCTTTAGCGACTTAGATTCTAAATCTAATCTTTACGGGTCTCAAAGCCCGATTAACATCCAATGTTAATTTAATTTAAAGTTCAATGGGCTTTTAATTAATTTCTTAAGGCATGGAATTTTGGTCAATATGGGTCAAACCCAAATACCAAAGCCCATTTAAGGAATCACCCTTATTTGCCAAGAAAGCAATTTAGGCCCATTAGGCCCAATTAAAATTAAAGGTCCATTAAGTCATAATTGGACTTTATGGATATGGTTTTGGGCTCAATTGGATCCAACCAATTTAGCCTAAACCAATCTTGGTACAACCAAGCCCATTAAGCCCAATTACAACTTTTTAAGCCCAATTTCCAAAATAGGCCCAATTAATTAACTTACAAAATTCCAAATTTAACAATTAATTAATCTAAAGTGTATGTCATAATTAATTAACCAAATTAACATTTCCAAAACACCAATTTGTACAATTAATTATGCTCATTAACATCAAAACATGTCCAACACATTTTAATCAAAAATCAATCATTTACCATGCTTACATGTCTCGGCATTATGGGGTTTTTATGTCCAATTGTAAATCCAATCCAATTGAATCTTAAATCAACATTACCCAATTGTTTCAAGTCATCCAATGATCAAAGAAACAAAAAATACCATGACATTTAGGGCAATAGTAGATTCGGCCAAGCCAATCTTTAGGGGAAAAATTGATCCAATCCATTTTTCACAAAATTGATTATGCACAACTCAAAGTTAACATAATATAAGCATATTCCAACAATCAATTTCATCAAAACATGCTCAAATTCAATTTACCCAATTTTACCCTAATAAATTTTCAAGCTCAAAATGGCTCTGATACCATTGTTGGGTTTCTATTAGGTCCCAAGGATCAAATCAAGCAATGAAACACATATGTGAATACTCGTAAAAGCATGGCGGAATCATACTTACAATGATCGGCTTTTGCGACGCAAGGAACAACGAAAATCTTCAAGCTTTTCCCTCCTAGGTTCTCGGCTTTTGCAGATTTTTGAGCTCCAAGAATTCGGTCATCACCTCCATCAAGCTCCAAGCTTTTTGTTGTGATTCCATGCTCACGGGTGCGGTTCCCTATCACATTCGTAAGACTCCTAAGCGTGCTAGCACTCCGGAAATATTGCCATAAAATTTCCTTTGCTTCTCCTTCACTCACGGTGAAACCAGAAAAATGGAGAAGAAGAGATGGCCCTTGGCCGAGAGAGATAGAGAGAAGAGTGGAGAGACTGTGTTAGGTTGTTATGTTTTCCAAAAACAAATAAAAATGATATACCAAATTTTGGTATTAGGCTTTCCAAAAGTCAAACCAAGATTTGGAGCCAAAATGGCCATAAATGCCATCAACCACTCATGTCACTATTCACATCAATCAATGATGACAAGCATCACTTCACTCAAAGTGATGTGACTTCCATCACTTGATTGACTAGTGATTTGACGCTTGATGTGACTTGTGGGCCGCACTTAAATTCGCAATGCGAGTGTGCCCGCAAACACTCCTAGGCTCGGGTTCGCAAATTCTGAATTAACAAATTTTCCGTTGCGACGCAATTAAATAATTATGCCTAGCAAAATTACTATTCACGTCGCTAACGAATTAATTCCAAATTAACTCGTTCGCCCGAATTAAAATCTAATTTCGATTCCGGGTCGAAATCTAATTTCGTATAATATATTGAATATATTATTTTATCGATTAATTCCAAATTAATCGTTCTCTCTCTTTAATTAATATTTTATCCCAGATAAAATATCTTCGTAATTAATCTCAGATTAATTTTCTCTCTCTTACTAATTAATCCCAGATTAATAAAGTGCGAGTCATACGTCATCGGTGAATCTTCGGGAAGCGACCCATGAGATCCCCGGATATGTTGGCAGTAAATCCGGTCGTCGGACTATCCGAACATGTAAGTACCTATTACTACATTTTTTACCGATTTACAAGACAAGGTTGGCTTCTAGCAAAGCGCCATGCCTACCCAATTCTCCAGAAATATTCTTACTGGAATATGTTATCTATATCAGGCATAGTATACGTAGTATTGCGTATTTCGATCCAGTATCGGATGTCACGTGCAAGTTCTGGGGCTGGAAATGTGTCTGCCCCGTACGAAGCACATATCGGATCTCTTGTAACTAGTCTATATAATCGGATAAACATGACCTAGTCATAATATCCCATAGCTGCAGCATATAAGAGAACCAGTTCCGTATCCTACATGATCATAATCTCCACTATGACTGGAGTGATACTTCCATCTCGACATCACACCCAATACACTACGATTCTCAATATACCCAGAAGAGGCGTACACAGAACCTGTTAAAGCCTTGGACGACCTAAACCAAAGTATATTGATTGTCGCAAGTATTAGCGGTGCAACTCTCAGTTTAAGACTAAATACACCTACCCTGATTCGAACTCCCATAGACACATAGTCATACTACCAATGGAATTTCGAGTGGTCTATCCAGAGTGAAGCTATTTTCCGTACCATCGGTAAAACACAACCTCCTATTACACTTGCATGAGTATCATATACCAAAATATATGAGAACTATGCCGTTATGCTCCCACAACGCGCACAAGTGTAATACTAGTCTATTCCGCATTATCGATGTCCAGTCTCGAAAATACTACGACTAGGGATATTTAATGATTAAACCTTTATGGATTGATACTATCTCATATCTTATCAATCCGGAACTAATCATATGGACCTTCTATCATTTATACATCTTGGTAATCTAATTACAAATGATAGAAGAGCAATTTCCTTTGTCACATAGTTAATTTGTACAACAACACCATGATCTGTACAAGTAGTGATGCTATGGGTCATAACTATCCAACAATGACAACTTCCAAAGTTTGACTTGTTTATATAATAAGGTTGAGTGTTGTTTCTGGTTTGAGTATTTTACAAGCAATCCATGCCTTTCACTCAAGCCTTTATTTTCCAACAACAACTTCCATCATTAGTCCAACAAATGATGTAAGTGAAGTGGGTTCCACCACTTTTAAATTCCAAATTTAAGTCGGCTAATTCAACACGCTACTTAGCTCGGGCCCGGGTTTGTTTAATCCGATTAAATGAACTTTCTGTTGCGACGCAATTAAATCCAATTTAATTAAATAATAATGTCTAGTAAAAGTATTATAAAAGTCGCTTGCGAATTAATTCTAAATTAATTCATTCGCCCGAATTAAAATCCAATTTTAATTCCTCTTTGAAATCCGATTTCATTTAATATATCCAATATATTATTAATCGATTAATTCCAAATTAATCGTTCTCTCTCTTCTATTCGAATTTTATCCTAGATAAATTCTTACCGAAATTAATCCTAGATTAATTCTCTCTCTCATAATTAATCCCAGATTAATTCTGTTCGAGTCAAATGTCATCGGTGAATATTTGGGAGGTGACCCAAGAGATCCCTGGATATGTTGGCAGTAAATATGATTATCAGACTATCCGAATACGTGCGTACCCGGTACCACGTTCTTACCGATTTGCAATACATGGTTGGCTTCTAACAAAGCACCGTGCCTATCCAATTCTCCAGAAATATTCTTTTAAAGAATATATAATCTATATCAGGCATAGTATACATAGTATTGTGTATTATGATCCAGTATCGGATGTCACATGCTAGGCCTGGGCCTGGAGTTGTGTCTGCCCCGTACGAAGCATATATCGGATCACTAGCAACTAGTCTCTTTATGATCGGAAAGTCGTGACCTAGTCATACTTTCCTGATGGCTATAGCACTATAGAGTATCAGTTATGTATCCCTGCGTGATCATCATCTCCATATAACTGAAGTGATACTTCCATCTTGACATCACACCCAATACACTACGATTCTCAGTAAACCCAGAAGAGGCGTACACAAAACCTGTTAAAGCTCCGGACGACCAAAACCAAAGCGTACTGATTGTCGCAAGTATTAGCGATGCAAGTCTCAAGTTAAGACCAAATACACCTACCCTGATTCGGATTCCCATAGACACATAGTCATACTACCAATGAGATTCTGAGGGGTCTATCCAGAGCGAAGCAGTTTCCGTACCATTGGTAAACAGAACCTCATATTACACTTGCATGAGTATCCAATACCAAAATATATGAGAACTATGTCATTAAGCTTCCATAACGCGCACAAGTGTAATACTAGCCTATTACGTATTATCGATGTCCAGTCTCGATAATACTATGACTAGGGATATTTCATGATTAAACCTTCGTGGATTAATACTGTCTCATATCTTATTAATCTGGTACTAATCATATAGACTTTTATCATTTATATATCCAGGTAATCCAATTACAAATGATAAAAGAGCAATTTCCTTTGTCACATAATTAATTTGTACAACAACACTATGTTTTATACAAATAGTGATGCTATGGGTCATAATTGTCCAACAATCTCCCACTTGGCATATAGCCAATCACTTAAGTGTCCAACACCTAAACTATGTACGGGTCGGTCAAACTTCTGCTCAGAATTAGCTTTCATCATCGGATTTGCAAGGTTATCATCTGATGCGATTTATTCGATCATCACATCGCTACGATGTATGATCTGACTGTTGGGTTTCTATTAAGTCCCAAGGATCAAATCAAGCAATGAAACAACATGTGAATACTCGTAAAAGTATGGCTGAATCATACTTACAATGATCGGTTGAGCGATGCGAGGAACAACGACAATGTTCAAGCTTTTCCCTCCTATGTTCTCGGCTTTTGCAGATTTTTGAGCTCCAAGAATTCGGTCATCACCTCCATCAAGCTCCAAGCTTTGTGTTGTGATTCCATGCTCCCGGGTGCGAATCCCTATCACCTTCGTAAGACTCCTAAAGCGTGCTAGCACTCTGGAAATTTTGCCATAAAATTTCCTTTGATTCTCCTTCAACTCACGGTGAAACCAGAAAATGGAGAAGAAGAGATGGCCCTTGGCCGAGAGAGATGGAGAGAAGAGTGGAGAGAGTGTGTTAGGTTGTTATGTTTTCCAAAAAAAAATAAAAATGATATACCAAATTTTGGTATTAGGCTTTCCAAAAGTCAAACCAAGATTTGGAGCCAAAATGGCCATAAATGCCATTAAACACTCATGTCACTATTCACATCAATCAATGATGACAAGCATCACTTCACTCAAAGTGATGTGACTTCCATCACTTGATTGACTAGTGATTTGACGCTTGATGTGACTTGTGGGCCGCACTTAAATTCGCAATGCGAGTGTTCCCGCAAATACTCATGGGCTCGGGTTCGCAAATTCTGAATTAACGAATTTTCCGTTGCGACGCAATTAAATAATTATGCCTAGCAAAATTACTATTCACGTCGTAACGAATCAATTCTAAATTAACTCGTTCGCCGGAATTAAAATCTAATTTTTATTCCGCGTCGAAATCCAATTTCGTATAATATATCGAATATATTATTTTCTCGATTAATTCCAAATTAATCGTTTTCTCGATTTAATAAATATTTTATCCGAGATAAAATATCTCCGTAATTAATCCCAGATTAATTTTATCTCTCTACTAATTAATCCCAGATTAATAAAGTGCGAGTTATACGTCATCGGTGAATCTTCGGGAAGCGACCCATGAGATCCCCGGATATGTTGGCAGTAAATCCGGTTGTCAGACCATCCGAACACGTAAGTACCTAGTACTACGTTTTTACCGATTTACTACATGGTTGGCTTCTAGCAAAGCGTCATCCCTACCCAATTCTCTAGAAATATTCTTACTGGAATATGTGATTTATATCAGGCGTAGTATACGTAGTATCGCATATTTCGATCCAGCATCGGATGTTATGTGCAAGGCCTGGGGCTGGAAATGTGTCTGCCCCGTACGAAGCACATATCGGATCTCTGGTAACTAGTCTCTATAATCGGATAAACATTACCTAGTCATAATATCCCGATGACTGCAGTACATAAAAGAACCAGTTTCGTATCCTACGTGATCATCATCTCCACTATGACTGGAGTGATACTTCCATCTCGACATCACACCCAATACACTATGATTCTCAATATACCCAGAAGAGGCACACAGAACCTGTTAAAGCCCTGGACGACCAAAACCAAAGTATATTGATTGTCGCAAGTATTAGCGGTGCAAGTCTCAGGTTAAGACCAAATACACCTACCCTGATTCGGACTTCCATAGACACATAGTCATACTACCAATGGAATTCCGAGGGGTCTATCCAGAGCGAAGCTGTTACCGTACCATCGGTAAACACAACCTCCTATTACACTTGCATGAGTATCATATACCCAAATATATGAGAACTATACTGTTATGCTCCCATAACACGCACAAGTGCAATAGTAGTCTATTCCGCATTATCGATGTCATGTCTCGATAATACTACGACTAGGGATATTTAATGATTAAACCTTCATGGATTGATACTGTCTCATATCTTATCAATCCGGAACTAATCATATGGACCTTTCATCATTTATACATCTTGGTAATCTAATTACAAACGATGAAAGAGTAATTTCCTTTGTCACAAAGTTAATTTGTACAACAACACCATGATTTGTACAAATAGTGATGCTATGGGCCATAACTGTCCAACAATCTCCCACTTGGCCTATAGCCAATCACTCAAGTGTCTAACACCTGATGTATGTACGGTTCGCTCAAACTTCTGCTGGGAAAATGCTTTGCATAACTATCGTCTGATGTGATTTATTCGATCATCACATCGCCACGATGTTTGATCCGAACGAATCAGATGTATAATTGAAGTATTTATCTGGATCGTTGATGAGACCATTAATTCTTTAGCCTGTGCTGTAGCCTAGCTCAGCTGCTAACATAACTATATCTAATCTAATTAGATTTATTATCGACCCAAATGGCTTCTATTGATGCCTCAACTGCAGCAATAATCCACTTTTGTTGTTTATTCGTCAACAATATCTTGCATGGAAGATTTCCAGCTCACTGTTCCGTTATTCAAACTTTATAGTACCGTTGTTACGACTTATAGTCGTTTTTATCGGTTTAGGAAACTTGCAACGGTGAACCCAGTCACTTCAAGTTCTCCTTCTCCATAGTATAAGAAGGCATCCTCAGTTCATCTAAAATACTCAAGGATGTTCTTAACATCAATCCAATGACTATCACTTGGATTGGCCTGATTGTGACTCCATATGCTCAAAGCGTATGAAACACCAGGTCGCGTACATTTTTCAATGTATGATTTCTCAGATATTTTTAACAACTTTAAATATATCCCAGTATATCTTTATTCCTAGAATAAAGGTTGTTTCTCCCAAGAATTCTACGGAGAATTTTCATGAAAGCCATGCTTTCACCGATTGTATTATGGGAATATCATTTCCAAGAAATGATATGTCATTATTACTTAGGACATTCATTGTCAGTGCGCTCCCACTAACCCTCTTATATACACAAGAATCATTTTCGTTTTGAATTAAATCATACACCATTATTATTACATCAAAACGATAATTCCAAGAACGCAATGCTTGCTTCAATCCATACATGGATCGAATAACCTGCAAACCTTGTTTGCTAGTTTTAGTACGACAAAACCGTCAGGATGTTTTAAACATCCTCCAAAAGGTTTCCGTTAAGGAAAGCGATTTTGGCATTCAGATGTCATATTTCATAAATGAAATGTGCAGCATCAGCAAGCATTATCTAAATAGATTTAACAATGGCAACAAGTAAAAGGTTTCATCGTAATCGACACAATGTTGATAACGATACCTTTTCGCTACAAGCTTAGCTTAGTACGTGGTATGTTGCCTTCCATGTATGTCTTCCTTGAAGACTCATATGGTACCAATAGGCACAATGCCTTGCGGTACAACAACTAGTATCCAAACTTAGTTGATATACATGGAATCCATTTCGGATTTCATGGCACTTTGCTATAATGGGGAGTCGATACCTTGTATCACTTCCTCATACGTAGTCAGTTCGTGTTCCTCAATAAGATTAACATCTTTATGAGGTGACATCAGAAACCCATACCCCAGGTTGTTTTCTGACTCTATCCGACTTACGTGGTTCTTGTATATTCGAAGATTATGGTATAGTTTCATCCTTGATGAACTATTTATGTTCCATTAAGGAATCAGTGCCTGGAACAGTATTACTCTGATTTTCATCGAGTTTACTTTCTTCCCACTTACCACTGCATATCGGTATTCCTCTTAGGAAAAATCGCATGGTGAGCAACAATTACATTGTTCTCTTGTGAGTTGTATAAGTACTATACTTTGGTTTCCCTAGGATAACCCATAACTTAGGCACTTATCCGATTTGGGTTTTAGTTTGGTATCATCCAAATATATGCCTAGCATACCCAAATCTTCAGGAATGAGAAATCCCAGTTTCTTTCCTGTTTATATCTAATATAAAGTCTGTCAAACATATTTTATGGAACCTTATTCAAAATAAGTTTTGCACTGTTTAAAGCTTATCCCTTGAAGGAAATGGTAGCTCAGAGCGACTCATGATTAACCTTATCATGTCTAACAAATTTCGGTTTCTTAGTTCGGACACACCGTCAAATTGACGTGTTCATGGAGGAGTCCTCATTGAAAGAATACTATACTCTTTCAAGTATTTGAGAAACTTATTGCTTAAGTATTTTCATCATGGTCTAACCGTGACAGTTTAATATTATAGCCGATCTGTTTGTCTACTTCGTGTCGAAACTCTTTGAATTCATCAAAAGTTCCCAATCCGTGTTTCACAAGAAACACATAACCATAACGGGATGCCACATCCGTAAAGGTCATGAAACATTCATATCCACCTCTAGCTTAGCTAGATATGGGCCCACTTACGTCACTATGAACGAGGGCTAACAGATCGGTGGCACTTGCACTTTTACCAAGTAAATGTGTTTTAGGCACTTTGCCCAATAAACTAGATTCATAGACATTATTTGATTGGAATCAAATTTGTCCTAGTACACACTCTTCGAAAGTGTGGATATACGAGTCTTGTTTTATTGTGTCCCAGACATCAATGCCACAAATAAGTCTCAACTGATTAATTCAGTTTGAGCTATTTTTTTGTCATGTTATATGTTTGAGATTTATTTATATTCAAAATATAAATACTGTTATTCACATCTAATGTGTTTATCTCAATATCATCTTTATAAAATAAAACACTTTAGTGTTCTAGAATATAAAGGTACACCCGCAACGGGTTAAACCCTGATATAGAGATAATGTTTCTAGTCAAACTAGTTACATTGTAACAGTTTCCTAATTTAAGTACACACCCGAAGAGTAGTTCCTAAACTTAGGTATCTACGGTTAAAACAGCGACTCTCGTCCCGTTTCCGATTCGCAGACTAATCTCAACTGAAGTCAGTATCCTGCTAACCAGCAGATTCTGCACACCAGTACATATTTATGTACCACTTATAGTATCTAAAATCCAATTTTAATACTAGTAGTGAACATATTTATGGCAAACATATTTGAAGTCGGAGCCTTGCCCGTCTTCAATTCCTTCATGTCTGCCTTGTCCATACGGCAGTCACGCTTGCGTTTCCCCGTTTGCCACAATTTAGGCTGACATTTTGGGATATGTCCTTTGTCTTCCCAGAAGATTTTAATGATTTTGCCTTTGCCCTTTTCCATACCCCAGAAGCCTTTGGCCAAGCCTTGGCCTTCTGGAATGTCGAAGTAAGGTGTGCATTGCGCTTCTTGCATTATTGCAAACTTTGGCTTTGTCTCCTTGAGCATGGCCATTAACTCTCCAAGAGTTTACTATTGCAATTTAGTACTTCTAAGATCTAAAAAATAGATCTATGAAGATCCTTCAATTTCATTATCATACTATAAGGATCCAATCCTTAGTTCTGATTAAGAAATTAAGGAGTCTATTTGGCAAGCTTATTGGATTACGCACTAAAGTTATCATCACATGAATATTCCAAATATCATGTTCTACTATTTGCTTAACTCCAGGCTTAGGCCTAAGATGTTATTTTATCAAATAAAGTAACTTCTTAGTTTTCAGGACTATCCTGATGTTTATTCCCAATTTGAAAATTAAAGTCGTTTAAATACATTTTCACCCAGGATTATGTTTTAAACGCTAATCTTTCAATTATCTTGATTCTAATAGTCCAACTATTTAATCAACGATTTTAGGTTCTATTTATTATAATGATTACTATAGTCCAACTATACAATCAACTATAATTTAATTGATTAAATTCAATTATATTGATTACTATAATCCAATTATAAAATCAACTATTAATTGAAATGGTTAATTCAAATATATTGATTGCTATAATCCAATTATATAATCAACTATAAAAGAAATAGTTTGAACACAGTCCAACTGTTTAATTAAAACAACGATTAAATATTAGTCCAACTATAAATAATTTATTTGACGAAATATTTGAAATGAGCCCGTATGGCAAGTAACTAAACGAAGATTGCAAATTTAATACTTGCCTCCCACTATTTTTCGGCTAGCCTCTAACCCTCTGTTGAGTACTCGAGAAACCTTGTTTCCTAGTGGGCTAGGATCCCGTTAAATAACACACAATCTTGACTTTGGCCAACAAATTGTATGATAATTAACTAGGTAGATCTCTAAGATCAATTGAATCCCATCCAATTCCTAGATCCAGTAGGTGGACATCCAAGTCCGAAACATATATCTTATATATGCCAATATATCCAAATATTGCCTAACCTTTTTCTTCTGAATCAACTAAGCATTGGCTTTGGCACAACAAACTTAGTGATCCCAGTTAAGCGGAACCCATTGACCTTGAAAGCTTCGTAATCAATGTCGATGGACAAGAAGTGATCTTGACTTTGGCCAACAAATCACAACTTGGACAGACACCGATATGGAACAAAGCCTTCGTGATTCAAACACATCCTCGACGGAAAAAGGTCTTGACTTTGGCCAACAAACCAATGCCAGACTTGGATCTTGAGTAAGAATCACTCAATGGAAGGAAAAACGCTTAATATGTTTTGAGGGTTTTTTTCACGTGTAATTGGCAACCAATTAATTATCTTTGTTAGGTCTCATCATCATACACCCTTAAACATGCATTCTAAACACATAATAAGGCGCGTAAGAAAATAAATATAATAATGATATGCGGATGGATACTCAAACACATTGTTCCTAGAACAAATCTCTCCATTTCCTCTCTCCTGCTATCACAAGTATTACTTCTACCCGATTACATAACACTTCTAAAGAAACCTCATTTACATTGAGGGAATAGGTGAGAAGAGAAATACAAAGAGTAAGGAGGTAATAGGCTGGACACGCAGGTCCAATTTAATAAATTCTAAATTTATTACAACAATTTCCAAAATTGCCCCACCCATCTAATATCCATCCGATATACATTATTCATACATCGCAACCATGTATTCACACAAGCATGTTATCAATCAATCTAATCTAATTAATTAATCTGAATATTAATGACCATCCAATGTTCAAACAACGATTTGATTTTGCGTGAGTCCGACTCATTTTGCGAATAAGTACTCAAAGTACGAATTCTTGAATTAAATTAAACTACAACATTAAATCCAATTTAATATGTATTTAATACTAATTCATTTATTTAATTCCAAATTAAATATTTACACTTTATCAACGAACCTTTACGACTTAGATTCCAAATCTAATCGTTACGGGTCTCAAAGCCCGATTAACATCCAATGTCAATTTAATTTAAAGTCAATGGGCTTTCAATTAATTTCTTAAGGCATGGACTTTTGGTCAATATGGGTCAAACCCAAATACCAAAGCCCATTTAAGGAATCACCCTTATTTTCCAAGAAACCAATTTATGCCTATTAGGCCCAATTAATAGTAAAGGTCCATTAAGTCATAATTGAACTTTATGGATATGGTTTTTGGCCTAATTGGATCCAACCAATTTAGCCTAAACATAACTTGGTACAACCAAGCCTATTAAGCCCAATTACAACTTTTCAAGCCCAATTTCCAAAATAGGCCCAATTAATTAAATTACCAAATTCCAAATTTTATAACTTAATTAACTAAACTGTATGCCATAATTAATTACCCAAATTAACATTTCCAAAACAAAAATTTGTACAATTAATTATGCTCATTATCATCAAAACATGTCCAACACATTTTAATCAAAAAATCAATCATTTTCCATGCTACAAAGTCTCGGCATTCATGGGGTTTTTATATCCGATTTCGTTTCAATCCAATTGAATTTTAAATCAACATTACCAATTGTTTCAAGTCATCTAATGATCAATGAAACAAAAAATACCATGACATCTAGGGTTCATCCAATTCGGCCAAGCAACTTCAATTAAACATCATTCAAGCATACTCAATCAAACAATTTCATCAAATCATGCTCAAAATGAATTTACCCAATTTTAACCCTAAATCATTTTCATGCTCAATTAGGCTCAAGATACCATTGTTGGGTTTCTATTAAGTCCCAAGGATCAAATCAAGCAATGAAAGAACATGTGAATACTCGTAAAAGTATGGCGGAATCATACTTACAACGATCGGTTTTGCGATGCGAGGAATAACGAAAATCTTCAAGCTTTCCCTCCTAGGTTCTCGGCTTTTGCAGATTTTTGAGCTCCAAGAATTCGGTCATCACCTCCATCAAGCTCCAAGCTTTGTGTTGTGATTCCATACTCACGGGTGCGGTTCCCTATCACCTTCGCAAGACTCCTAAAGCGTGCTAGCACTCCAGAAATTTTGCCACAAAATTTCCTTTGCTTCTCCTTCAACTCACGGTGAAACCAGAAAAATGGAGAAAAAGAGATGGCACTTGGCCGAGAGAGATGGAGAGAAGAGTGGAGAGAGTGTGTTAGTTTGTTATGTTTTCCAAAAACAAATAAAAATGATATACCAAATTTTGGTATTAGGCTTTCCAAAAGTCAAACAAAGATTTGGAGCCAAAATGGCCATAAATGCCATCAACCACTCATGTCACTATTCCCATCAATCAATGATGACAAGCATCACTTCACTCAAAGTGATGTGACTTCCATCACTTGATTGAATAGTGATTTGACGCTTGATGTGACTTGTGGGCCGCAATTAAATTCACAATGCGAGTGTGCCCGTAAACACTCCTAGACTCGGCTTCGCTAATTCCGAATTAAAGAATTTTCCGTTGCGACGCATTTAAATAATTATGCCTATCAAAATTACTATTCACGTCGCTAACGAATCAATTCTAAATTAACTCGTTCACCCGAATTAAAATCTAATTTTAATTCCGCGTCGAAATCCAATTTCGTATAATATATCGAATATATTATTTTCTCGATTAATTCCAAATTAATCGTTTTCTCTCTTTAATAAATATTTTATCCCAGATAAAATATCTTCGTAATTAATCCCAGATTATTCTCTACTAATTAATCCCAGATTAATAAAGCGTGAGTCATACGTCATCGGTGAATATTCAGGAAGCGACCCATGAGATCCTCGGATATGTTGGTAGTAAATCTGGTCGTCGGACCATCCGAACACATAAGTACCTAGTACTACGTTTTTACCGATTTACAAGACATGGTTTGCTTCTAGTAAAGCGTCATGCCTACCTAATTCTCCAGAAATATTCTTACTAGAATATGTGATCTATATCAGGCGTAGTATACGTAGTATCGTGTATTTCGATCCAGCATCGGATGTCACGTGCAAGGCCTGGGGCTTGAAATGTGTCTACCCTGTACGAAGCACATATCGGATCTCTGGTAACTAGTCTCTATAATCGGATAAACATGACCTAGTCATAATATCCCGATGACTGCAGTACATAAGAGAACCAGTTCCGTATCCTACGTCATCATCATCTCCACTATGACTGGAGTGATACTCCCATCTCGACATCACACCCAATACACTACGATTCTCAATATACCCAAAAGAGGCGTACACAGAACCTGTTAAATCCCTGGACGACCAAAACAAAAATATATTGATTGTCGCAAGTATTAGCGGTGCAAGTCTCAGGTTAAGACCAAATACACCTACCCTGATTCGGACTTTCATAGACACATAGTCATACTACCAATAAAATTCTGAGGGGTCTATCCAGAAAGAAGTTGTTTCCGTACCATCGGTAAACACAACCTCCTATTACTCTTGCATGAGTATCCTATACCCAAATATATGAGAACTATGTCGTTATGCTCACATAACACGCACAAGTGCAATACTAGTCTATTCCGCATTATCGATGTCCTGTCTCGATAATACTACGACTAGGGATATTTAATGATTAAACCTTCATGGATTGATATTGTCTTATATCTTATCAATCCGGAACTAATCATATGGACCTTTCATCATTTATACATCTTGGTAATCTAATTACAAATGATGAAAGAGCAATTTCCTTTGTCACATAGTTAATTTGTACAACAACACCATGATCTGTACAAATAGTGATGATATGGGCCATAACTGTCCAACACTGACGAATAAGACGAAATAGTTGAAGTACATACTTGGATCGTTGATGAGACCGCGGTTTCTTAGCCTGTGTTGTAGCCCAGCTCAGCTGCTAACAAAACTACTCTTAATCCAATTAGGAATTTATATATCCAAAATGCTTCTTTTGTTGCCTCAACTGCAGCAATATTCCACTCTTGCTGTTTAATCGGCAACAGTATCTTGCTTGGAAGATTTCCAGCTCACTATTCCGTTATTCAAACTAAATATGTACCCTTATCGCGACTTACAGTCGTCTTTATTGGTTTGGAAAATTGCAGTGGTGAACCCAGTCACCTCAAGTTCTCATTTCCCCATATTCTCAAAAGCATCCTTAGTTCACCTAAGATACTCAAGGATGTTCTTTAATTAATCCAGTGACCATCACCTGGATGGGCCTGATTGTGACTGCATATGCTCAAAGCATATGAGACATCAGGTTGCGTACATATCAAAACATACGAACTCTGGGAGAGTGTCAGCAGCTTTCTAGATCTATCCCAGTAGATCTTTATTCCCAGAATAAAGCATGCTTCTCTCAGGTTTTTCATGGAGAATTTTATGAAAGCCAAGCTTTCACCGATTATAGCATGGGAATGTCATTGCTGAAAAGCAATACATCATCAACATAAGGACAATGAATGTCAGTGCGCTCCCATTAACCCTCTTATATACACAAAAATCATCTTCGTTTTGAATTAAATCATATACCATTATGATTACATCAAAACGATGGTTCCAAGAATTCAATGCTTGCTTCAATCTATAAATAGATCGATTTAACTTGCAAGCCTTGTTTGCATGTTTTGGCACAACAAAACCGTCAGGATGTTACATACAAACATCCTCTAGAACGTTTCCGTTAAGGAAAGCGATTTTGGAGTCTAGTTGCCATATTTCATAATCGAAATATGCAGCATTAGCAACCATTATCCGAATGGATTTAATCATGGCAACAGGTGAAAAGGTTTCATCGTATTCGAAACTATGTCATTGACGATACCCTTTCTGTACAAGCCTAGCTACGTACATTTGTATGTTGCCATCCATGTCTGTCTTCCTTAAAGACCATTTGCAACCAATCGGTTTAACGTCTTCTGGTGCATCAATCAGTATCCAAACATGGTTCATATACATGAAATCGATTTCGGACTTCATGGCACTTTGCCATAAAAGGAGTCGATACCTTGTATCACTTCCTCATACGTAGTCGGTCCATCTTCCTCAATAAGATTAATATCTACATGAGGTGAGATCAGAAACCTATACCTCCCAGGTTGTTTTCTGACTCTCTCTGACATACGCGGTTCTTGTGTATTCGAAGATTGTAGTACAATTTCATCCCTGATCAACTGTTCATGTTCCATAAGGGATCAGTGTCTGGAATAGTATAACTCCGATTTTTATCGAGTTCTACTTTCCTCCCACTTAGCACTGCATTTAGGAATTCATTTTCGTGGAAAACCGCATGGAGAGCAACAAATACATTGTTCTCTTATGAGTTGTATAAATATTATACTTTGGTTTCCCTAGGATAACCTACAAATAGGCACTTATCCGATTTGGGTTCCAGTTTGGTATCATCCAAACGTTTAGAGTATGCCCAACATTCCCAAATCTTCAGGAATGAGAAACCCGATTTCTTTCCTGTTCATATCTAATATGAAGTCTGTCTAACAGATTTTGACGGAACCTTTATTCAAAATAAATATTGCACTGTCTAATGCGTATCCTCATAAGTAAATTGGTAGCTCAGAGCGACTCATCATTAACATTACTATGTCCAATAAAGTTTGATTTCTCCGTTCGGTCACACCGTCAAATTGAGGTGTTCCGAGAGGATTCCACTGTGGTAGAATACCATACTCTTTCAAGTTATCTTAAAACTCATATGTTTAAGTATTTTACACTATGGTCCGACCGTAATGTTTTTAATACTTTTACCGGTCTATTTTCTTACTTCGTGTCGAAACTCTTTCAATTTCTAAAAATTTCGTCTTGTGTTTCATAAGATACACATAACCATAACACGATGCCACATCCGTAAAGGTTACGAAGTATTCATATCCACCTCTAGCCTAGCTAGACATTGGCCCACTTATGTCACTATGAACGTGGGCTAACAGATCGGTGGCACTTGCACCTTTACCATTAAAAGGTGTTTTTAGGCATTTTTCCAAATAAACAAGATTCGCAGACATCATTTGAATTAGGATCAAATCTGTCCTAGTATCCAATCTTCGAAAGTGTGGATATACAAGTCTTGTTAATGTGTCCCAGACAACAATGCCACAAATAAGTCTCATCTGATTTACTCAGTTTGAGCCTTTTGTTTGTCATGTTATATGTTTGAGATTCATTTATATTCAAAATATAAAGACGGTTATTCACATCTAATGTGTATATCTTAATATCATCTTTATAAACAAAACACCCAGTGTTCTATAACATAAAGGTAAACAAGCAACGGGTTATACTAGATATAGAGATAATGTTTTTAGTCAAACTAGGTACATTATAACAGTCTCCTAATTTAAGTACATGCCCCAAGGGCAGTTCCAAAACTTAGGTTCCTATAGCCAAAACAGCGACTCTCGTCCCGTTTCCGACTTGTAGGTCGATCTCATCTGAAGCCAGTCTCCTGCTAATCAGTAGATTCTGCACATCAGTACATATATTTATGTACCACATCTAGTATCAAAATCCAATTCTTAAAATTAGTAGTGGACATGTTTATAACAAACATACATGAAGCCGGAGCCTTGCCCCGCCTTCACTTCCTTCATGTATGCCTTGTCCATACGGTAGTCACGCTTCCAGTGACCCCATTTGCCACAGTTTAGGCAGACATCTTGGGATATGTATTTTGTCTTCCCAGAAGACTGTGATGATTTAGCCTTGCCATTTAGCTTCACACCCCCAGAAGCCTTCGGCCAAGCCTTGGCCTTCTGGAATGTCGAAGTAAGATGCGCCTTGCGCTTCTTGCCCTTTTAGAAGCTTTGGCTTTTCCTCCTTGAGTATAGCCATTAATTCTCCAAGAGTTTTCTCTTGGTTCATGATAAACCCGCCCCAGCATTGGGGCAGAGACTATAAGATCAAATCTATGGATGTCCCGGCCTTGTAGGTAAAGGCCAGCTAACCTAGTTGCTCGACGTCAGCAATCATCTGTGACACCTAGTGCTCGACAGATGTACCATCTGATATACGCGAGCGAAAGAGCTTCTTTTGCAATTCGTACTTCTAAGATCTAAGAATAGATCTATGAAGATCCTTTAATTTCCACATCATGGTACAAGGATCTAATCCTTAGTTTTGACGATGAAATTAAAGAGTCATTGCAACAAGCATAACAGGTTGAGCACTAAAGTTATCATCACGATGAGTCTTCCAAAGCTCATGCTCTACTATTTGCTCAACTCCGGGCTCAAGCCCGAGAGGTCTTTCTATCAAATAGAGTAACTTCTCAATTCCCAGGACTATCATGAGATTCATTTCCCAATCTGAAAATTTACGCCGTTAAAGACATTTTCACCAAGGATTATGTCATTTGACACTAATCTTTCAAGTCATCTTGATTGTTATAGTCCAACTATCCAATCAACGATTTCGGGTACAATCTAATGTAATGATTACTATAGTCTAACTATATAATTAACTACAATTTGATTGTTTACTTTCAAATGTATTGATTACTATAGTCCAACTATATAACCAACTAAAATGAAGTAGTATTAATACAGTCCAATTGTTCAATTAAAAAAACAATTGAATATAAGTCCAACTAATATATTTATTAATGACGAAAAAGTAAAATGAGAGTATATTGGCAAATATCTAAACGAAATTGCAAATTTAATACTTGCCTCCCATTATTTTTTGGCGAGCCTCTAACCCTCTTTGGAGTACTCGGGAAACCTAGTTTCCTAGTGGGCTAGGATCTCGTTAAATAACACATAACCTTGACTTTGGCCAACAAGTTGTATGAAACTTAACTAGGTAGATCTATAAGATCAATTGGATCTCATCCAATTCCTAGATCCAGTAGGTGGACCTCAAATTCCAAAACATATATCCAATATATGTAAATATATCCAATATATTTCCTAACTTTTTCCTCTAAATCAACTAAGCCTTGGCTTTGGCTCAACAAGCTTAATGATTCTAGTTAAACGTGACCCATTGACAGTGGGAAAGCTTCGTAATCGAAGTCGATAAATAAGAAGTGACCTTGACTTTGGCCAACAAGTCACAACCGCCCAAGACATACGATATGGAACAAAACTTACACTGTTCAAACACATCCGCGATGGATAAAAGTCTTGACTTTGGCCAACAAACCAATGCCAATCTTGGATATTGAGAGAGAACCACTCAATGGAAGGAAAAACGATTAATATTGTATTGAGGGTTTTTTTCGCGTAAATTGGCAACCAATTTATTATCTTTAATTAGGTCTCATCATACACCCTTAAGCATGCATTCTAAAAGCATAATAAGGCACGATAAAATTTAATAATGATATACGGATGGATATATAACAAATTGTTCCTAGAACAAATCTCTCTCTTTCCTCTCTCCCGCTAGCACTATTCATACTTCTACCTAATTACATAATACTTCTAAAGAAACCTCATTTACATTGAGGGAAATTGGTAAGAATAGAAATACAATGAGAATAAAGATAATAGGTTGGACAAGCATGTCCAATTTAAATAAATTCTAAATTTATTACAAAAATTTCCAAAATTGCCTTCACCCTTCTAATATCAATCTAATATACATTATTCATACATTACATCCATGTATTCACACAAAGCATGTTATTCAATCAATCTAATCCAATTAATTAATCTTTGAATTAATGACCATCCAATGTTCAAACATCAATTTGATTTGCGCGAGTCCAACTTGTTTAAGAATAAATACTCAAAGTACGTATTCTTGAATTATATCGAACTACAATTTTAAATCCAATTCAAATTGTTTCCAATACAAATTCATATTTAATTCCAAATTAAATAATTACATTTTTAATAGTGTCTTTTAGACTTGGATTCCAAATCCAATCTTCATGGGTCTCAAAGGCCCAATTAGTATCCAATACTATTTCATTAAAGTCCAATGGGCTTTTAATTAATTCTTTAGTCATGGGCTTTGGCCATTATGGATCAAACCCAAAATGTCAAGGCCCACGTTAGGAATCACCATATGCCATAAAATCAATTTAGGCCTATTAGGCCCAATTAAATTATTAAAGGCCTAATGTCATATTTTTGGACTTTATGGAAATGGTTTAGGCCCAAATATGATCCAAGACCAAAATTTGGCCTAATCAAGCCCATTAGCCCAAATACAACAAATTAGATTAATATATCATTCCAAATTACATATTAATCCATTTCAAGTGTAATTAACACAATTAATTAATTAATCTAGTATTTCTAAAACACTAATTAATCTAATTAATCATGCCTAACTTTTTAATCTATGTCCAAAACAAATTAAAGCACAATCAATCTATTCCAACATGTTAGGCTCACGGCATTGGCAAGGAATTTGTCATGCAACTTGATTTCAATCCAATTAGATCAACATTTATCAAACATATCATGCATACAACACATCCAATTACTAATTTTCAAAAAATCACCATGAGCTACTCCTAGGGTGCATTCAGCCAAGGTATAGATTTTGGGGATTTTTGATCTAATCAATTTATCACAAATCCAATGATATAAAAATCCAATTCAACATCATATTAACTCAACCAACTCATTAATTTAGGCAAAATCAAGCTCCAAGCATAAAATCCCAAATTAAAGTTTACAAACCCTAGAATCAAATCATGCTTAGAAACCGCTCTGATACCATTGTTAGTGTTCCTAGAACATGCCAAGGATATCTAAGAGTGATTCGTGTGTGAATTTTACCAAAGGAAGTTGCGGAATACTTACATTGGTTTGAATGAATTTGAAAACCTTTCTTTGAAGATGGAAGCTCCAAGCCTTTTTTGAGTGTTTCCAACACTTGGGTGAGTCTCTCTATCACCTTGTTTGACTCCTTAATGTGCTAGCATAATATAATTTTGCAACAAAACTCCATGGGAGAAGCATGAAGCTCACGGCTTCAAGAGGAAGAAGGAGAAAAATGAGTGATGTGAATAGTAACTCATGACAACTTCCAAAGTTTGACTAGTTTATATAATAAGGTTCAGTGTTGTTTTTGGTTTGAGTATTTTACAAGCAATCCAAGCCTTTCACTCAAGCCTTTATTTGCCAACAACAACTTCCATCATTAGTCCAACAAATGATGTAAGTGAAGTGGGTCCCACCACTTTTAAATTGCAAATTTAAGTCGGCTAATTCAACACGCTACTTCGCTCGGGCCCGGGTTCGTTTAATCCGATTAAACAAACTTTCCATTGCGACGCAATTAAATCCAATTTAATTAAATAATAATGCCTACCAAAATTATTATAAAAGTCGCTTGCGAATTAATTCTAAATTAATTCGTTCACCCGAATTAAAATTCAATTTTAATTCCGCTTTGAAATCTGATTTCATTTAATATATCCAATATATTATTTAATCGATTAATTCCAAATTAATCGTTCTCTCTCTTCTATCCGAATTTTATCCCAGATAAATTCTTGCCGTAATTAATCCTAGATTAATTTTCTCTCTCTCATAATTAATCCCAGATTAATTCTGTTCGAGTCAAATGTCATCGGTGAATCTTTGGGAGGCGACCCAAGAGATCCCTGGATATGTTGGCAGTAAATACGATTATCAGACTATCCTAATACGTGCGTACCCGGTACCACGTTCTTACCGATTTGTAATACATGGTTGGCTTCTAACAAAGCACTGTGCCTACCCAATTCTCCAGAAATATTCTTTTAAGGAATATATAATCTATATCAGGCATAGTATACATAGTATTGCGTATTACGATCCAGTATCGGATGTCACATGCTAGGCCTGAGGCTGGAGTTGTGTCTGCCCCGTACGAAGCATATATCGGATCACTAGCATCTAGTCTCTTTATGATCGGAAAGTCATGACCTAGTCATACTTTCCCGATAGCTATAGCACTATAGAGTACCAGTTCTGTATCCCTGCGTGATCATCATCTTCATAAAACTGAAGTGATACTTCCATCTTGACATCACACCCAATACACTACGATTCTCAGTAAACCCTGTAGAGGCGTACACAGAACCTGTTAAAGCTCCGGACGACCAAAACCAAAGCGTACTGATTATCGCAAGTATTAGCGATGCAAGTCTCAGGTTAAGACCAAATCCACCTACCCTGATTCGGATTCCCATAGACATATAGTCATACTACCAATGTGATTCTGATGGGTCTATCCAGAGCGAAGCTATTTCCGTACCATCGGTAAACAGAACCTTCTATTACACTTGCATGAGTATCCAATACCCAAATATATGAGAACTATGTCGTTAAGCTTCCATAACGCGCACAAGTGTAATACTAGCTTATTCTGCATTATCGATGTCCAGTCTCGATAATACTACAACTAGGGATATTTAATGATTAAACCTTCGTGGATTAATACTGTCTCATATCTTATTAATAAGGTACTAATCATATTGACTTTTATCATTTATATATCCAGGTAATCTAGTTACAAATGATAAAAGAGCAATTTCCTTTGTCACATAGTTAATTTGTACAACAACACCATGTTTTGTACAAATAGTGATGCCATGGGTCATAATTGTCCAACACCTACATCCCGCCGGACATAACATAACTTTCAATGAATGAGCATATTGTCAGTTACTAAAGTTAAGGAACCTGATTACGTCCGACCAAACATATAATTAAAATATAATATCCGACCGGACATGTATCGAGCTGGAAATAATTATGCACATCTTCATTTACTGGAATCACGAGAATGACTGCCTATCTAGATGTGTATTTAAAAATCTATATCTAGATGTATATGTCTTGAGTTGTAATTGCAAAGCAGTTTGACAATCATTGGATATTGGGAAGAGATTATGTTTCCTCCTTCCATTCTCATCCCTCTCACTTTCTATAAAAATATGGGAAAAATGATATTGGGGGAGGCTAGCTTTTGGAATCCAAAAACCTAAAGAAACCCTAAAGCTATGATACTTTGGAATCCTAGAGAGAGAAAAAACTAAATATAAAACTTTTGGTATGAATCTAGCACCAACTCGATGACCAGATGTGTTTTCAGAGCCACTACATACTCAAAAGTATGACCTGAGGACACCTCCTTAAATATTTTAGTATATTTGAGATTTTATTTGTGTGACACAATATCTCTGACCAGACATGAACTACCCGATAGAACTTGTGCACACAACCTGCCACACACGAGCATCTCAGGCCGTGTTTACTGTTTTATCTAGGTAATTATATGTTTAGCTAATTTTTATGTTGCTTGTTAGGATTATTTTATGCATGTTTAATTAATTCGTTCTATAGTTTTAATATGTGATATACATGTGTTTACTTTACTGTCCAAAAATAATATGCATCTATGCTCTGATTAATGTGTGATCTATGAACGATGTCCAAATAAGCTTGTTTATGTCTTGCCGGACATGTATGATATTTGGTCTTATGATCCCATGATATATAAGATGGAAACCATGAACGTAAGTTCCATAGCCGATTTCAAATTGACGGTAATATGGTTCGCACACAAGATACAACTAAACGTACCACTGGGAGATGGCTATTTCGCTATGAATACATCCATATTGCATGTTTAATGTATATGTTATTACATATGTTTGTTTCAGCATTTCTAGACTACGTAGAATGTCCGGCCTGACTTAATTAGAGTCCAACTAGACATGAACAACTATATTCGACCTATTATGAATAATGTTCGACCAACCTCACCGAGGTTGGGCCGATGAGATGAATACTCAGATATATTTTAGTATCATTGTGACACTGTTGTAATAATATAGAGATATTTGCTTGTTTTATTCTTTTATTATTCATGTTTGCACTTTCTATGCCTTTAAATTATTTTGTGTGTGAAATTGCATTATTAGACGTGAGGATAACTCATATGAGCATAAATATTATACTAGAATTAGTAAGGGACTATTCCAAATACAAACGGGTTTAAGGTAAGACCTTACGAGAGGTGTAGTTCAGTGTTAAATTACTACCGGTGTCTCATACTAGGTGGTGACTCCATTATTCTCCTATTAGTCCTCCGCGGGACTATCCGTACTTTTTACGAGCTGCGAGCCCAATAATGTAGTGGTAGCCAACGTAATAGGCATAACGATAAACTCTAATTCTCTCATACATATGGCAACTCAACTGGGATAGAGAATCGACCTCAAAAAATACCTTGTAGTATTTATGGCGAGATTGAGGAAAATCATGTCTTCATCTTTTTCATACCTTTTTTTAACCCCGATTGCGTTATATATCAAGAAATTACTTTCACTCAAGGTGGTGGATTGGTATGTGATGATAACGATCACTTATTGGCACATGCCATTGGATATTAAGATGTGTTCACTTGGTCGATTGAACCCTTGGGTGGGGAGACCTAGTTATAGGCAATCCTTTATATCCTTAAGTATAAAAAATGGTGCGTTCACTTGGTCGATCAAACCCTTGAGTGTGGAGACCTAGTTGTGGGCAACCCTTCACCGATAAGAGCCTAAACTTTACCCCCTTAAGCCCACATAAATTTCATAGGTGTTATCCTATATAAGCCTCTCTTATACTTGTGTTTGTGCCCCCAATCATTTGAAGTTGTTTGAACCTTTTACCATGAGATGTAAAACTTGTCGGGCATTTTCAATTGGGAAAAGTTTTCATTTTCATGATAATTAGGAAAAATAATTTGAAATGATAACATGCCACCTTTTATGCAAACCATATTACGCCTAAAAATGTTTAGCTAAAATCCAAAATACCAAAACATGAGTCGGATACTCACATTGGCTTTCATCCAGAAATGGTACGCCTTGTTTTTCCCATTTGGATATCTCTAAGCATTTTAGAGCCCAACCCAAATAATAGTGATTACTAAAGCTTCAATTTATCATTTTTAGACAATGTCTTGATCCTCATATTAGGTTTACCCTCTGTTGGTGTATGAGCTAAGCCATACCTAGGGAAGATATTGGACTTACCACGTGTGTGGGAGTAAAAAGGTTTGAATGGTATATGTTGATGTTTGAGCACACCATACATTTCATGCATCTCGTGCATTGCATGCATACATGCATCATGCTAACACTTTGTGATGCAGCCATCATAATGGTCTATTAGGTTAGAGAGCATGGTATATTAGTCAAGAGATAACTGACAGACCGTGAAATAGCTAGTAGGGACAGTTCCCGAGTAGACCATTTGGGAAACACCATGAATAAAATGGTAGAACAGTTATAGACTGTGGTCAATGTTATTGCTAACCTGATAATAATACAGACGAGGCCTCAGACGACAGGGGCCGAGACTAGTGAGAGAAGACATGAGGGGCCCAAGAATATGACAGCCGAAGACATCCTTGTGTTGGATGATGACATGGACAATTCCGTTGCTGGCAGAATGGACAAATCCCAAACTTAAGCCGAACTCATAGATTGAAGGAGCAAGTGGAGTTAGTCACCCAGAAATGAAGGGTAAACATGAAGACCTCCTAGACTATAATGCCATTTCCTTTGAAGAACAACTCCTTGCTGAATTCAAAATTCCTGATATGACCAAATCTGATGGGAATGGAGACCCTAAAGCACAACTTTGTCACTATATGCCTGTGATGGTGCCATTGGCCTGTCCGAGTGCCAAGTTCTAAAATCGTTTGGGATGTCTCTCAAATAAGAGTGCCAAGTTATAGCAATGGCGTAAGCACTCTTAAACTAATATGTCACAAATATGGAGATTGATTTGGCACTATGTGACTTAGAAAACATAAAATAGAAGGAAAATGAGAACTTCAAATAGTATGTTGACCGATGGAGAAGTCAGCTTTTGAGAATGTAAACACGACCATCGGAGAATGATGAAATCAAAATGATCTTCAAGGGCACCAAGCTCTCCATCTATAACAATCTGAGGAGAATGACCTCCATGATCTCCGAATTTCGACAGTTGAAGAAAACAGTCATGGATATAAAAGAGGAAGAGGCCGAAAATGAAAGATAACTAGAGGACCTTCAGGAACCAAAGCTAGTTCGGCCGAGATCGATGCTATCTGAAATCACAGATTTTCCAACTATGGCAAGCCCTTATCAAAGATATTCTAAAAGTTGCAGAGACAAAATATGTTGAAACCCCTGGAGCCAAAACACTCGTCAAAACCCATACCTCACCACATCGACCTAAACTGCTACTGCCACTTCCACCAGCAACATGGACAAGACACTAACAACTGCACCCGCCTCAAACATGAGATTCAAGACTTGATTGATAGAGGCAAGATACATGATCCTGAGGGGCACCACTCCCATGCATGATTGTTGCATTACATTTGTCTTTTCTTATTATAATAATGGTTTTTTCCAAAGTTCAATGATGAAGTAAAATTCAATTCTTCTCAAGAATAATCCGTCTCTTGAAAAATGAGCATGTCCAAATCCTTAATGCAATTTTAAACTCTGGAATCACTAGCAGAATGCTATCCACAAAAGCACACTAAAAGCGTGCACTTAGAATTGCAATGCATACTTAGAAAGAATTTATACTAACCTAATTTGTAGAGATAGTCAAGATATTTGACACTTATTTGAAACTTTTCCAAAACTAATGATGAGATGACTCTAGGTTAAGGAGATGACGTAAAGAAAAGAGCAAAAAATGTGAGAAAAAAGAAAAAAAAAGAGAAATAAGAAATAAGAAATGAAAAGGAAAAGGAAAATAGAGAAAAATAGTGAATCCCACAAAAACTGCTTCGTTATTTGGATTTTTTAGTAACCAGAAGTATCATACACCCCAAGACTACTTTTGCATCAAACGATAACTCAAATAATGAGCATGCAAAGCAACTTGAGTTAGTGAAATTATTAAAGAACCAGAGGCTCGCATCACAAATGTGTAGTATTTGCGTCAAAATACAGTTTGACGATTTAGGGAAGCTAGGGATGAAGATAAACCCTACAACAAGTAATAAGTCTTTGGAGAGATCCTGTTGATCCTCAACTAGGTGTTAGATTACCTTAACCAAATAAAATATGAAAAATGAACTAAAGTGTCACTACTAATCTACACTTGGGGCCAATATAAACTGATCCAGTTTGCACGTAATTCTTTATAAAATAAACACACATAAAGAGAGAGAAGCATTTGAAAGGTGAAACCTTTGTTGAAATTGAGTTTTGAATTTAGATAATACTCATCCTTTGAAAATAGATGGAATTCTTGAGAAGAAAACTTTTGAGAACCTGAAAAAATTCATTACATTATAAGAACAAATTTAGAGAGCAAATTCAATGATTGGAGAACCTTGAATGGCAGTTTGGATAAAAGCAAGACAAACCTGATGATATCTCTATGAAATAGCACTGCAAGTCGAAGAAGGGGCATATAGTCAGAAATCATTTGCATACATATATACATGAATACATACTTATAGCATTTGTTTTGTATGAAAATTCAAACAAAGCCAGCCTCCAAGAAATATAGCAATATACAGAAATTACGGTCAAATATTGAAGCATCTCGTAACCGATTGATGCATCAGAGGATCGACTTTCCAACAACTATCAAAACAGAGATCAAGGTGTCTCATAATCGATCGAGGTTTCGGGGGACCGATGTTTCAACAACTATCAAAATAGAGATCGAGGCAACTCATAATAGATCAAGGAATTGGGAGACCAAAAGTCCACAACTATCATAATAGAGATCGAGGAATCTTACAACCGATCGAGGTATCGGGGGACCAAGAGTCCAACCACTATGACAACAAGAGATCAAGGCATCTCACATCCGATCGAGGCATTAAGGGATCGAGGGTCCAACCATTATGATGGCATAGATTGAGGCATCTCACCATCAAATTGTCTGAGGACTTGGGTAACAATAATCAAACTATAACACAACCAAGTAAGTCTCGCAAGGCCTGACAGGCCATATGCATAAAAATTTATGCATGACTTTAATAGGCATGTCACTGTCACACACTTCACAAGCCTACCAAAGTGGAAGCGACTGAAAACATTGAATTTTTATACATAGCCCAATGTTTAGTCTCTTATGTGGACACTTTCTGAAAGTTGGGGAAATTTCAAAGATGAATGCTAGTAAGGAAAGAAACTCCAAGGAATATAACCAAAAATCCAACTGGACATCACCTATGTTCGGCCTACCTTTTCTCTAAACCATGACACTCAGCTGGACATTATTTGAAAACCCTACATCTGGCCGGATATAACATAAATGTTAGTCAATGAGCATATTGTCAGGTACTAAAGTTAAGGAACTTGATTACGTCCGGCCGGACATGTAATTCAAATCTAATATCCGACCGTATATGTATCGAGCTGGAAAGTATTATTCACATATTCAATTACTGTAATCACAGGCATGACTATGTCTGGCCGGATATTTATTTCAAAATATATATCCGGCCGGATATATCTCAAGCTATAACTGACACAGCAGTTTGACAATCACTAGAGAAGGGGAAGGGATTATGTCCCTTCCTCCAATTCTCAGCCCCTCCCTTTTTATATAAAATGGGAGGAAATGATATTGGGGGAGGGTAGCTTTTGGAATTCAGAACACTAAAGAAGCCCTAAAGCTTTGATACTCTAGAATCCTAGAGAGAGAAAGAACTAAACACAAAATTTTTGAGTTCCATTCAACCTGGTATGAATCCAGCACCAACTCGATGACCATAGGTGTTTTCATAGCCACTACAAATTCAAATGTATGACCTGAGGTCACCACTTTAATATTTCAATATATTTGAGATTCTATTTTTGTGACATAATATCTCCGGCCAGATGTAAATTACGTCTGACCGAACATGCACACACATCCGACCACCCATGAGCATCTCAGCCTGTGTTTAAATTTTTATCTAATTAATTGCATGCTTAGTTAGTTTTTATGTTACACATTAGTATTAGTTTATGCATGTTTAATTATTTTGTCTTACTGTAGGACACATAAATCGACGATGCTGTTCCAGGCTCGCGGCCTAGTTGGGAGTACGGAGTAGCCCGCGGGGGACTACACTGGAGAAATAAAAATGGAGTCGTCACCCGGTGTGAACCGGGAAAATGATTTAAGGCCGCACTTACCCCTCGCAAGGGAAGACCTCAAACCGTTGGGTTCGAAATGGTCTGTTACTTATGCCACTTGTAATGAAATGATTTGTGCAATAATTTAATCGGATCTACGCAACATATATTTCCAAGAGTATTATATTTCTAAGTTCACATGCATGAAAAAAAGCTCATATCTAAGTTTGCATACATAGAAGTAAGTAAAATAAAGGCAAGCACACAATCTCAAGAACACATTAAGTAGAAAAATGTGGGAATATAAATAAATGATAACAATAAAAGTGTCAATAATGAAATGATATGATTAATTATGTAATGCAAAAGAAATTACCAAAGAAGCGAACATGCATGAAATGTGATGAAAAGAATATGTGCGTTCGTGTAGCTTTTGAAAACGCGTTCGAACGGTGAACATAAGGTTTGCGTTCGTATAGCGTTCAAGAACGCGTTCGAACGGGATAAGACCTGATGCATGATAAAACAAAACGCATGCGTTCGAGTAGCGTTCGTAAACGCATTCGAACGGAATGAGGTAGAATGCATACGTTCGTGTAGCGTTCAGAAACGCGTTCGAATGAGATTACCAAAATGTCATCTGAAACGACACAAACACATGCATGGATAAACAAATACACAATGTAGGACCTCGTGTGCCCGATGGAACACATTTCATATTCAATTGAGTGCACTTCGTCCGGCGCGGCAAAACATCATGGTAAAGGTAGCCTTTAGGCATTTCCTTCGAATAGAGGACATTTAATCCACCCTAGCAAGCCCATGCGTATTAAATTATCAATACATGAATAAATAAATAAATAATATGGGACCTTGTATGCCCGATTGAACACATTTCACGTTCAATCGAGTGTACCTCGTCCGGCGCGGCAAAACATCGTGGTAAATGTAGCCTTTAGGCATTTCCCTCGAATAGAGGACCTTTAATCCACCCTAGTTAGCCCATGCGCACTAGGGTAGTGGCTGATGTGTGAGTGAGTAATGGCGTGGCAGTGTGTGGTCAATAGGGGGGCTTATGATGTGTAGCTGGATGAAGGGACTTTGTAAGGATGGTTTGCCTACGTGATGAAGGGACCAGATTTTTGGCAATGTGGCGTGATGTTAGAGAGGCTTAGAATATTAGGGTTGATTTCGTGAGAATGAGCTAGGTTATTTTCTTTGTGTTTTCGTGAGGATGAGTCCGGGGTTTCAAGGTTGGGTTTAGGCTTCTTTTTATAGGCAAGGGTTGGGGTTTACCTTGTATAGGTAGGGAAAGAATATTGTAATTATGGGGAGAATATTTAATTTGTGTATCATAAGGAAATGATATCTTTAATTAGGGAGGTAATTTGTTTTAGTTATGAAGATGATTAGATATGATTTGATTTAATTTAATTGGATTTGATTTAATTTATTTTGATTTAATTTAATTTTTGACATGTGTTTTAAATGTTTTAATTATTATTGGATGTGATTTAATGGGCTTGGGCTAGGTGGGCGTGTGGCTTTGGTTTTGGCTAGGTGGGCGTGCGGCTTTGGTTTTGGGCTAGGGATATGTTTTTAAAACAAAGGTCCAATAAGCAAACCTGAAGCTAAACAAGCGAATTAAATCCAATAAGATGTCAATTCCTGACTCTTCCTTTTCGACGTCTGTTTCCCGCGACTTCCACAATTTAAAGAGGTAATGTCTCCATGTGAGACTCATTATCGGGACTTACATGCAAAAATGCAGTGCCTACACCTACAATTTTAATCTATGATATCAATGAGTTTATTTTACTGTCTAAAATAATATACATGTTATGCTCTACTTAATGCGTGATCTATGAACGATGTCCAACCAGACTTGTTATATGCTCGCCCAGACTTGTACGATAGTCGATCGTATGATCCCGTGGAATATAGGATGGAAACCCGAACGTAAGTTCCATAGTCGATTCTGAATGGACGGTAATATGATTCACACTCAGGATACAACTCTGTGTACCACTAGGAGATGGCCATTTCGTTATGAATACATCCAAAATGGATGTTTAATGTATCTGTTATTACATATGTATGTTTTTACATTTTTGGACTATGTAGAATGTCCAGCCTCACTTAATTCAAGTTCGACCGAACATGAACAACTATATCCAGCCTACTATAAACATTGTCTGGCCGACCTCACTGATTTCGGGCCAATGAGATGCATGCTCAGATCTATTCCAGTATCTTTTTTACCGTTGTTTTAATATTATATATATATATATTTGCTTGTTTTATTCTTTTATTATTCATGTTTTCGCTTTGTATGTCTTTAAATTATTTCGTGTGTGAAACTGCATTATAAGACGTAGGGATACCTTATTTGCGCATAAATATTATACTGGCATCAGTAAGAGACCATTTCCAATCCAAATAAGTTTAAGACCAGACCTTACGAGGGGTGTAGTACGACCTTAAATCATCACCGGTGTCTCATACCAAGTAACGACTCCATTATTCTCCAGTTAGTCCATAAGCGTGCTATTCGTACTATCTATGGATTGTGATCCCAATAGTGTAGTGGTTGCCGACGTTATAGGCATAGCGGTAAACCTCGCTTCTCTCCTACAATGGGACCCAGTAAAACATAGGGTAAAAGCCTCTCATTTGAAAATGGTAATACAATGTAAGACATTTTACCTGAGCACTGAAATTTTTGAAATTCATCCAACGCTGTAACAATTTTATACAGATGAGTGCTCAAAGCTAACTTGTCATTTCCTTTTGTTGATGGTGTTTTTTAGGCATTATGATATTTAAGCAGCACGGCAGGGGTAAAAGGGTAACTCCCTTCTTGATCGAGATCATTAATACCGACCCGACCACATGAGTTAGGGGCTGAGCACTTATGATCTGTAACCCGAACACATAAGATCGGAAGACCGGGCATTATCAGATCGACAAACAACATTCTCAGCTCAAATGACCATTATGACCGACCTCATGAAGTCCGAGCAAATGGCGAGGCGTGCTCCGGAAGATGACACCCTATTCTTGCGGATAAGACGACAAGTTATCCTATTTTCATGAGGAAAACTGGTGAGTCATAGTCCTAGTAGGATAAAGAAAGGGAATAGTTTTGACTAGGAATCCTTATGGGAAAAGGAAATAATTTTGACTAGGAATCCTTATGGGAAAAAGGAATAGTTTCAACTAGGAAATCCTTGTAGGAGAGGGAATCTGATTTCTACACTATTATAAATAGAAGGGTAGAGTGTGCATAAGGGGGAGGAAGAAGAGAATCATTATCATCAGACTTGTAAAAAACAAGAAGCAGAGTTGAGAAGCGTGTTTGAGTAATAAAAGTATCATCCTTTTTGTGCCCGTGGACGTAGGTCGGACCAAGATCCGCCGAGCCACGTTAAATCTCTTTGTTGATTGATGCATTTATCTGTCTTTTGCCAAGTTTGCTTTTGGTCCCCCATAACCAAACAAATTCACTATTGAGGGAGGATTGTCTCGGGAGTAATATTCCCTTATTGTCCTAAGACCAAAATCAGCCGTCAACACCTTTCTCAAGATACTTGCTAATGGCAACTTCCAACCCATCTTTTCCATTAAGTTAAAAAACTTCTTATACTAAAGAATCAATCACATCATTAGAGTAAACAAGATTATCATCAGCAAGGTATTTCATGGCATCATAAATATTAAACTTAACAATTTCACCATCAAATTCCATGGTAAATGTACCACTATTAGCATTTATCTTAGTTTTGGATGTCTTCAAGTAAGGTCTTCCTAACAAAATAGAAGATGTTTGATCACCATTCTCCATATCAAGCACATATAAATCAGCGGGAAAAACTAAATCATTAACTTACACAAGAACATCTTCAACTAAACCCTAGGATAGGCATTGGATCTATTAGCCAACTGAATCACAACATCAGCTTTATGGAAATATCCAAGTTTCAAATAAGCATATAAAGAATATAGCATGACATTGATAAAGGCTCTTATATATTGCATGGCTCCTAGATTTAGCATAACAATATCGTCATGGGAGAGTTCCACCTCAAAATCCTGTGGTTTCCCCTCCATTATCCGGTGCATTATATATGCGTTCTATGTAACCTTCACTTGATGCAGCTGACTCCTAATGGTCTCAGGTGTATGATAGGTTTTATTATTTTCTCAATGATAAATGACCTACATCCAGGGCCGGTCCTGAATTTTTGGGTGCTCGGTGCGAAAGCTCAAAATGTGCATTTTTTTATTACGAAAACATATGTTTAAAAAAAATAATATTTAACGAGTGCTGAAACCAAGCGAAGCTGGGGGCTAGGCCCTCACGCCCAAATTATTTTACTTGAGAAAATATATAAAGAGGGGACATAATACCTAAACCCCGATAATTTAGTGCCCCCTTAATTTTTGGGCCCTGGACAGTCGCCCTTGTGGCTCCTGCCCAGGGCCGGCCCTGCCTACATCTGTCTATTCGTGACTTCTTATTCCTCTTTGCCCTGATAAGCCTGGCTCTGCCGGTGGTGTAGAGAGGTATACCTTCTCACCCCGGAAATCGATGATCTTGTTTACCGAACTGTCCTTTTTTGAAAGGATTGGGCATCTAAAGGTTTGCTAGCAGTGACAAGCAACATGTAGGTTGTTAGTGTCGACCATGTCATCTTTCCGCTGAGGATGACCATGAACCAAGGTATTTCGTCGGGTTTTGTTTTTGAACACAATTTTTTTTTATCGTAGGCATGTGTTTCGTAGTCAGTTAAGGGTCTAACATGTTTTACTTTTGATAATTTTTCTTTTCCAACTTCTGGCACTGTGTACTCTCCCCTTTGTCTTGAACTGTCAAATGAAAGGATCAAATACTTATACCAGTTTGTGGCTCCGAATGGGAACAAAGCACATCATATTCATCGAGAACAATGACGGTCTTCAAGCTCACATGCGTTATGAAACTTCTCTCCTCTGAGCGCAAGTGATTCTTCCCCCCTTTTCATGGAGAAGGGCCGAAAATGTTTTTCTCAACACAAGGCTCTGAATTCCTTTTATTGTGTCTCTAGCCACGTGACAAATACTTGATTTTTTTCTAAGCAGAATGCAAGTTCTTGAGGTGATGTTGTGCTCATGAGATCATTTATATCAAAAAAAGACAGATAGTGATGATAATGGTAAGACTAAATGTCTACTTATATAATCACTTTTATGAGTTAAAATGGCAAATACTTCTTTCAATATCCTAATACGAGTTTTGTTTAACATTAGGCTTTTGGGAATATTAAGATTTATAATGAAGAATTTAAGACCATATATAGCAATTGAAACAAGTGAAGAACTGATAGACAGTCATTTATCCTCAACTTCAGAGCTTAATGAAAATTAGGAAGAGAGAATTCCTGATACTCCTACTTCCATAGACAGTCTGGACCTCCATCAATTAAACAAGAAATTGATGCTGCTTAACATAAGGGAATCGGAACTAGAAGAGTCATTGGATGGGGAACCGTACGTCTGGTCAGTGTTCATAGAAATAATATTTTCACCCGTCATAAGTCGTTATTATTAATTATATTATAGTTATTTTAATAATAAATAATTTTACTAAAAGATGTGTGAAAAAAAATAACTAATTTAGAATTTAAATAACCTCATCCAAAAATAAAATACTTTCAATTGAGACAACAAGTGATCTGTGACCCAAGAGGCTAACAGATCAAATTAAATTTCAGTCTTTAAATTTTAAGCTAAACTTAAATGATATATAAATAATTTCACCTAAAATTTTTTGGATTATGTGTGTATTTTCTTTTTTGTTTCTTTAAAGTGAGTATTCAGGACCAAAAGATACCGTCAGCAACTTGTTCTCAAGCCAATAAATTGGCGTGCGCTAAAAATTTATGCATGACGTGTGAGTTTCTCTTAATATGAAAAATAAAAATAAGTATAAAATAAGGACCCAAAGATGCCACAAGGCATCGGCGACTTGTCTTAATCTAATTGGAGAGGGATATGGGTCTATGGCGGGACCCAAGAAAATATCTCTAACGTCAAGTCGTCAAGTGGCCAATTGATTAGATTTAAATAATATCTTGTTTCTTAGAATTAAATGAGATATTTACCGATCATGAACTCTAAAATACAAAATCTGTCCATATATTTACAATTTTTTAAAATAATAAAATTTGAATTTATTAAAACTTGAACTCATGCCTTCAAAAGAATGAGTGCCACTAAGTCCACTGGAGCAAAAGGCACAAAAAAAAAAAATAAAAAAAGGTAAGAATAAAGTTGGCTTCTAGCTTGTTAGATTAGCCAATTTGCATTTTGTCGTGGACATTTGGCAACAAACGACCGAAGGGAAATATCAAAAATATACAAAAAAAATATTTTATTTTATTTTTTGGAAACGTGATCAAATTATCAGATCCTGATTTAAACGAAACAGGTAAAATCATATGCACAAATTCTAAGCCTTATGCCACCAAACCACTGGTGGCCAAAAGTATACAAAAATACTATGACTCTATCATACTTAATCAGTATTATATTTTTATGTTAAAATTAACCAAACAATTCATTTGGGATGAAATTCTCCTTCCCCAAACCGTAAAAAATTAGGGATGAGCATCGATTCTAGTTCTATTCGGAACCACAAGGAATCATACTGATTTTCCTGTTCCAGAATCGAAACCGCTTCCTTTAGAGTTGGTTCCATTCCAAAATGTTAGGAACTAATTTTTTGGGACCAGTTTCGGTTTCGGTTCTAGTATGGTGGGAACCATAATCGAATTTTGGAACCGATTTCTAAATTATAAAATCAAACTTTTTTTGTTAGAAAATTTAAGGAAAGTCCAAATCTCTTACTTAAATAGTGTTCATTCTGTTGGAGTTGGTGTTTGGAGCGCTGTAGGCATTGCATTTTCGCATGTGAAACCCGATGATGAGCCTCATTTGGAGGCACTACCTTTTGAGTCACGGAAGCCGCGGGAAACGGATATCGGAAGGGGAAATTCAGAACAAACAAGCTCACTGTCTTCGTTAGTGCTGCGTTCGCTACTTCGTTCGAACGGGAAACGGATTGCGAGCGTTCGTGTCGCGTTCGAGGAAGCGTTCGAACGGTGTCGGTAATTCTGGTTTTGCTGCTAGCCTCACGCCCAGCCCATTTAGCTCCCCAAAGCCCATAAAACACATCCCAAATTAAATAATAAATATTAAATTAAATATTAAACATTAAAATAAAACATTTAAACCATTTACCAATTAAAATAAACAATTACCAACTTAAACTAAAATCATGCCTAAATTAAACAAATCACATACTAAATCAAAATATAATCATACCAAATTAAAATCATTCCTAACCAATTAAAGCCAATCATATATTTGACTTCCTAATCTAATAAGATATTTACCAATATAAAATATTTGTATTCCTAAACCAACACCAATTAAATATTACAACTTCTTAAATTAAAATATCTTGTCCCCCCTCAATCTTGTGTATGCCTTTCTCACCTCTCCTAATTTGGAAACAAGATCCCTTCCCTTGTCAACCCTAGCCATTCTCTATATAAACAACCCCTAACCAAGGCCATTTCTCCTTCACACAACACAAATCACACCCAAACTCTCTCGAAATCTCTCTAGACTCTCTCTACACACCCAAGACTAAACAAAAAAGAGAAAACACTTCACACATACACAAAAAACGAAAACAAAGAAACCACCACAAGCCACCACCTTCCATAGCCGAAACAGCCACCTATACAGCAGCCCTCCACCACCGAAAATCACCACAAAACCACACCCTAAAACACGCCTAAACAACCTCCTAGACACCTTAAAACAGTAGCCCAAATCCTTAAAAAACAGTAACATAAAAACTACATAGATAATCTTAAGAATAATCATATATAATTGCACTAAGAACCCACACAAACTTGGAATAGTTCTTTGAAAACGTTGAAACAGGTAGCCCGTGCAGTGAACAGCAAAACATGAGCCGAATAGGAGCAGAACAGAGTTCGAACCGTAAGCAAAGCAGCGAAGCAGTGAGCTAGGACGTTGAACCAGCGGACCAGAAAAGTTGAGGAGCTTTACCCCCCTTCCGATCTTCGTGGAACGTGAGTCCGAGAGACGGCTTAAAAGGTTAGACCTGAGGGTATCTTTCACACTTATTCTCATTTTATTTTCTGGTCATTTATTTTGATTATATTTTCTGTGTTTGTGGTATCCGTTGTGTGTATGATGTATGTTGTGGGTATTGGATGAATGAGAGATGTGTCAACTCTCGCGGTATATCGGATGGAAACCCGGACATAAATTTCATAGCCGATTCCGAATGGACGGTAATATGATATGTACTAGGGCCACAACTCCACGTACCGCTTGGGTAAACGGCACCATCTTTCTTTTGTTGTGTTGCTCTTGTTTATTTAGTTTGCTTTCCTTGAATTCAATATGTCGTTAGTTATGCATGATTCAACCAAGCGCATGGGCTTAGTGAGTTAGTCCAAAGGTCCTCCATTTGGGAGACAAAGAGCCGAAAAGGCCACCTTCGTGACACTACTTCGCCGCGCCGGTTGATGTATGTTCGGTTGGACGCGAGATACGTTCAATCGGGCATACTTAGTTTGATATTATTATCTTTATTCTCGTATGTATAAGTCAATCGAGCGCATGGGCTTAGTAAGTGTGATGTGAGATCCCCTATGGGGAGGGGCTAAAAGCCCTTTACCACGATGCTTTGCCGCGCCGGTTGATGTGTGTTCAGATTGGATGTAAGATGTGTTCAATCGGGCATACTTGGTTGATATGATTGGTTCTATTCTTGTATGTGTGATGTGACGCGCATGGGCTTAGTATGTTGGTCTAAAGGTCCTCTCTTTGAGAGATCAAGAGCCCCAAAAGGTCACCTTTACGGCAGTGCTTCGCCGCTCCCCTTTATTTTCTGTTTATGTGTTGCATCATATTTCATGCATCAGGTCCGTGTCCGTTCGAACGCGTTCACGAACGCAACTCGAACGCGCATACATTTTGCCTCATCATGCATCAGGTCTCATTTCCGTTCGAACGCGTTAACAAACGCCATACGAAAGTGAGCATTCTGTTTCATTTCCGTTCGAACGCGTTAACAAACGCCATACGAACGTGAGCATTCTGTTTCATTTCCGTTCGAACGCGTTTACGAACGCTACTCGAACGTGAGCATTCTGTTTCATTTCCGTTCGAACGCGTTTACGAACGCTACTCGAACGTGAGCATTCTGTTTCATTTCCGTTCGAACGCGTTTACGAACGCTACACGAACGTGCACACACTGAACTGAGTCTGTCTTATTATATTCATGCATAATTGCCTATTGATTGACCTTTCTTATGCAAATGTGTCAATGCATTACAATTCGTATGCTTATGTCATGATAACATTTGAGTATTATTTCTTGCGGTATATCGGATGGAAACCCAGACGTAAATTCCGTAGCCGATTCCGAATGGACGGTAGTGCGGTCTGTACTTGGGCTACAATTCCACGTACCGCTTGGAAAAGTGCCCATATGTGTGCTTGTATGGTCAATATGTGTGCTTGTGTTTTCCTGAATATGATATGTGAATTAAGTTGTATGTTCGCTGCTATCTTGATATATGTTAAGCATGCAATTTTAAATATGAGATATATGTAAAAATGTACACATAAGTTTTATTTTGCATATGAGAATTTAGAAGCATCATACTCTTGGAAATAAGTGTTACTTAAGCTTAGTTAAATTATTACATGAATCCTTTCATTACAAGTGACATAAGTAAGGGACCATTCCGAACCCAACGGTTTGAGGTCTTCCCTTGCGAGGGGTGAGTGCGGCCTTAAATCTTTGTCCCGGTTCACACCGGGTGGCGACTCCATGTTATGTAATCCTTCCCAACTAGGCCGCGAGCCTAGGAACGGCGTCGCCCAGGTCCTGTGTCCCACAAGCGCCAATCTGAATAATGTATTGTACATTTTATTATTTATTAATAAAATAACTATATTTTCATTTCTAAACCTTATTAATGGTAATATCATTATGCATATTAGATTGATGTATAAATACGCTAAGAATGACATCGACCTTAGAATAATCATCTAATAATACTGGACACTAGGTGGTCCGACATTGAGATATTATTACTATTATAAACTATTCTTAAAGTAAATATTCATAGTCGTTGGTTTTGGAATACGGTCGAATTCCTATAACCTAGAAGACTAACACATGTCATATATTAGAATTGGAGTTCCAATGATTTAATCCGATGTACCATGAGTTTTGGAAAGCTCGTATAGACATGTGGGTATTAGTTGGACCGAATACTGAATGACTCACAGGTGATTCCTAATAGTTGGAAGTACACACCACCGTCAATAGGAATCTCCTCGAATCGAGTAGCATATTTAATCCTTTGACTATAGGATATCATTGTTTTTGTGTGAGATCATCCACACTTTGATTTAATATATGTCAGAAACCTTTCATGGTCTAGTTTCTAGATGTTCATTGGGTGTGGACTGATGCACTTGTTAATCAAGTGCGTATCAAGATAGGATTTGTCGGCCCATATGTGTACCATAAGGGGTTCAGGATGTTGGGGTTTTAGCGCGGGAGCAGCGGGAGCTCGCGACTCGGGCGAAATCGTAACTTTAAAAAAATTTTAAAATTACCAAATAAATTATTCAATATCCAATATGAATAATTCATTCATATTTCACCTAAATATATTTATTTGATATCAAATAATGACATAAATAGGTTAGAAACATCGCGAAACTTTTACGAAATGTTATTCCGCAAAATGGCATAAAACGCGTTTTTATCCGAACCGACCAACCAATACACATGAGGGCTGCCCAGGTCAGCCCCAATAGTACTTGGGAAGTTCATGGGCTGCCCGAACAGTGACCAATTCACTGTTTGGACAGCGGACACCCGGTAAGCCCGAAACTCACTCGGTAAAGCCGTTTTTCGCCGTTTTCGCATATTTCAACTCCGAAATAATTTTCGGTAATTGTTCCAATGCCCAAAACACATCCAATACATTTATACAACATACTTTTCATCACCACAAACAAAGAAATTCCATATCAGATTTGGTAACCAAAATTATCATTTTTCAGGCTTTAAATCCAATTTTCTCAACATTAATCATATTAATAGTTATACCAACCAAAGTCACCATAAATGAAGAACTCAAGAACAATTCTATGAGTTACAAGAGTGTTCATAACACTCTAGAATGGAAACAAGTCATCAAATGATAAAATTGAACTAATATTACACTAATATCATTCAATTTAACTTCACACATGTATTTAGCCTCTAAATCCATCCCCCAAATAAAAAAGCCCGAAAATATAAGAAATGAAAAAACCCTAGAACTTGTCTAGATGCTCAAGAACAAGAAACAAGCTTTCTAAGTTTAAGAGTTATGAAGATTACCTCCAAATCTCCTAATTTCCTTAAACATTTTCTTGATTTCTTCACTTTCTTCCTTGATTCTTCAAACAAATTTTTGGGTGTTTTTTTCATGAGAGGTTCGGCCATGGAAGGACTTGTGTAAGAGAAACAAAAAAGTTTCACTTTAAATACAAGCCTTAACCGACTTTAGGGGGAATAAGGGCATTTTGGTCATTTGATCAATTAATCTAATTAATTAATAATAATAAGCTTTAAGTTAACAAATCCAATTTGTATACTTCAAACTTAAAATAATCATGCTCATGTAACCAATAATTGTCAATCATATTGCATAACATTTATGTAATATTGATATAATTTAATTATCTAGATTTTTAATATTTAAATACCTAAATAATTAGTTAATGCGATTATTATTATATATGTATTTTTATTCACATTAAATAACAAATACATATATTAATGGCATGTGTCAAAGTCTCATTTGAAAATTAATTAGTATGTATCAAATACAAATACATATTAATTATCAATTGACATAAATGCCCCTAATATATGTATTTCTGTTTAACTGTTCAAACGATTCGAATTAAATCATTTAATCCGGTGAAGTATTATGAATAATCTATATTACTATAACGTGTTGCCCAAGTGCTCAATGAGTACACTTCATATTGTGGGACTCTCTAAGTTTAGGTTTATCTGTCACGGAATCCAATTTCGTGTCCATAATTCACCCAGTCATGAATTATGACGACCATGGATAATCTCGCTAAACTATGCAAGTCGAGGTAATTGCATATGTATAATCCCTGCGTCACAGGCTATCAGTATTATACCGGGGATAAAGATAAGAACATCAAATCCCTAAGGTATAATATAGTCGACTTTCAAATTTACGATATCTAAATAACACTCGAAACTCGCTTCCAAAGTATACCACAGCCATAGATTTACTAGATCGCAAACACATTCAAGATACCTATGCCATGTACATAGGACTGGCGGATTCTATCTAATACTCATAGGATATCATGAGCATCAGTCCACACCTAACGAACATGCGGAGGTCTGATCTAAATAGATTGGTGACGTGACTGCCATCAAAGTGTGGAGGATATCTCATATATCCACAGTGGTATCTCAAGATTCCTATTGACGTTGGTGTACCATCTATTAGGAAATCTTCGGTGAGTCGTTCAGTGTTTATCAAATAAACACATACATGTCTATACAAGTCTCCCAAGACTCATGGTTCATTGGGATAAACCACCGGACCATGTCTCGATATATGACATGTACTGGTCTCAGCGGATTTTACTAACCGACATGTGTTAGTAAATCTTAACCAGGAACTTTATTTGATAATATACTTCTAGTAGTGACACTTCTCAATGTCAATTACAAACTACTTTGTAACTGCACATTACAAAATATATTATCGGGTCTTTGTCTAATATATACATATCACTAAATCATATTTAGTTTCAATCTAATCGTAATTAGATCGAATATGTGTATAAAAATAAGAAGTACTACCATAAATAAGTAATATTATGGAAAAACAATTGTTCATATTCATGAATCGGACATAAATACTATCAGGATTGGCACTCCGAGCAACAATCCTAATAATTTCTCCCACTTGCTCTAGTGTCCATCTACAGTATCATATACATATCTAAATATGTATTACATACTCATGGTCCTCAAGAGCTGACCTAGCACTCAAGAGGTAGACAACAACAAGTAAGTCCGCTATAACATATTGAGTTTGTCCAACAGACCTAATCGTTTCTCTTAGCCAGCATCATTCATATATATAGTATAACCTAAGTTATACATCAATATGACTCAGATGCGACATCAATATTGTGCTACAGCTCCTGATTTGTCTATGTCTTTAGAGATCAAATCCAAATATTATGAGAACCACAAGCACAACACTAATATCAAAACTTTTAATCTATAAGGTCACTATGAAACTTCATAAGTCAATACTTCATAAGTTACAACTAATTCCACTAACTTAGTAGAATCATCTGTGACACTCCCACTATATATTTTTTGACTTTATATGACGTAGACCATCTAACGTCGTAATTAGACTCAAAACTAATCTGACCTAATGGTTGTAGACTATATTCTCCATGAATAAGAAATTCATTCTTAATATCTCCAAGATAACAAAGAACATGTTTCAAGACACATCCTATGGTCTATAACATATCAAAATAGTTCGTAACAATTACGATTAAATTGATATTCTTAATCTCACATAATATAGTATTCATTATGTCATTATGCTATGATGCATAAATGACTAGACATTCAAATCAATTTCTCTTTCGACAAAGGATTCATCATTTATGAAAGATGAATACTATATACATGAGACACACTAACTGTCAAATAGTTATACTAACTGTCACACAGATAGTCTTGCTGTGTCTTTTATTAGATCATATCTAATGCACGACTAATGGGAGTATCTTGCAAGTCTCTTTTTTTATATCACATATAAAACTTTATATCAAATATAACATAGACTACTCATACTTCTTTCATAGAGAAAATGAGACTTAGGTTAATCTTTTACCTCACAAACATCTCATTATTACATTAATAATAATAATAATGTCGTTAGGATATACAATACTAGAAAGAAATATGTATGCTCCCACTAACCCTATTATCACATTTGTATTCTTTATGCTTTGATAAAATCAGACAATCTGACTGATATCAAAATTAGAGAACATAGATTTTCGGAAAGTTTATCTGAGTCTACAATAGGCTCCATTAGCTGGTATATCAAACTGTGATCTTAACAAAATACAAACTCCAGGGCCATTCCAGAACGAAACCTTCAAGCAAAGAAACTGCAATGGATCTCTTCTTCGAAGAAACCATTTAGGAACGCCACTTTGTATTCCTAGCTAAAATACATAGCTTAATATCAACATTAATTAACATATCCTTAATTGTTCAATTAGTGCGACTAGAAATAAGTTTCCTCAGAATCTATAATAGATTACTGAATATAACCTTTCTCACTGTCATACTATAAAGGTCAAACTTTTAATAAGCTCACTTTGCTTTTGCTGTACAAACAATTTGCACATTTTATAGGATACTTTTTCTTCGATAAGAAAACAATAGAACAATTTAGTATCAAATACTACGCAAATGATTCTGGTATCCTCTTGGACTTATATAGAAGATATCAAAAGGTATTTCCATCTTATTAATTATGTTGTTCCATTTATAGTTTATCACTCTCATATTTGACTTCAAAAAGTCAAGTCTTTTCTACAATGGTCAACATCCGATGTTACACACTAAGTAATAAAATAATTTTATTACTCGGGATCGTAGAAAAGATATTCTATCAAATAGAATAGAACATTCTATTAAATAGAATAAATGAAAAAATTTTACTTGTACCTCTGAGGCGCAAATACTTTTCAATTATATAACCATTATATAAAAGAAATATTTGAATCTCAAACTTTTCAAGATTCGAATTTTCTACTTATACATATCATATATATAACTGTAAAAACTAATGGAACATTAATTAAAAAGATGAATTAGTGTTACTTGAGCATATCCCCAAGAGTATTGAAACTAATTCGGTAACACTCAATATCAAACGAATCAAATCATATAAGATTCGATTTCTCCCACTGACCAATTCCATCACAATGGAATCGTAGAAGAATCATATTAAGTAAAAATCATATTCATTAAATACCCTTATAACTAATTGCCATAAATTCATATGTTTGATAGTATCAAACATCTTTGAACTATTCAAGGACTCATGATGAATTTTAAGGATGTAGTTTTCAAAACTTCAAATCGAATATCTATGAACCAGTCAAAATATTCTATTCGCGTTTCATCATAAACATATTGAAAGTTCTCGAACCATTCAAGACGTTCAATATGTATTCTTTTAGAAATACGTAACTAAGTCATGACAACTCATTAACTAAGTTACGAAGTAAAAAAAACTATCCAAGGCAATTTATAATTTATTAAACTATATACATCCAATATATTAGAGTAATAAATTTGTGGTCCAATGATGATCATTGGTTAAATGAGATTTAATCACTTCCTGAATAAAATATTCATTAAATGGATAAGGATATGTGGTGTGATCTCGTATCAGACCATCATTTACCACACAGAATAAGCATCTAATGTTTAAGTGATAAAATCTCATAAAACAATGATCTAAATTATTTAGTTAACATAATATTTTTCTTAATGTTTATCTTTTCATCAATGACACTACTACTATTTTAAATAACTAGACGGAATATCTGGTATCTAATACATATAGTTGTCGTATTGTGAGAATCGATATTCTCTATACATAACTATACACATCTCCTTTCTTTAGCTTTATAATTTGCCTTCAACTATTCACAACAATTGCAAATAATTGATTAGCAAATTGTGTCAGACACATTACCTCTAAAGGTCACTAAAGCCAATAATCGTCATTATCAGATAAACAAATACCTAATGGGGTTTTCTTAATGTCAATCAAGAATCTCAAGACATGAACTAATTCACGTCAATTCTTACTCTAAAAGAAACTATTCTCTCTATAGAATTATATTCTAAAACAGATATCTTCTTAGATTACCTATCGTGACTTAGTAACTAAGTCATTAACCATATTGATTTTTTAAGAAAATCGGAACAACAATTCCCGATGGTTTTGACTAATCTAACAATATCCAAGCATACTCTTAATCTAGAACCTAATCTAGAAATCTGCAACCATAAGGAAAGTCAGAAAACATATATAAATAATATGCATGTAATGGATTAGAAGTTTATTACTATTAACAAAATAGAATAAGGAAAACATTAGTGGCATTTTTCATAATATTACACACTGCCTTAATCAGCAGTGCCTCCCACTACTTTACATAACACCGTAATCCCCAACGGAAAACGGGAATCCAATAATTAAATTGAATTCCACAGTGAGAAGTGGACCCATGAATATATTTTGACTCACTACTTTGGCACGTTCTTGCCTACATATATTCACAGATAGACAACTCATTGTCAATCACACTCACTGTGACTCCTGATTTTGGTCCTGATCGTTTCTCGTTATGACAGCTTTGGCATGTTCACAAGGAGATGTATCAAGGCTTCACTTGTCAGTGACAAACTCAAGCTACCAATGTAGTCCTGATAGCTTTGGCACGTTCAGAATTTCCACTTTCACTTAAATTTGTCTCTTATTATATAAGTTCTACCGGCGCAAATGAACTACCATCAGCCATAACTGCACAGCTTTGGAAAGATACAACTACAGCATCAGGAAATCATTTGCATCCGTACTGACAAGGCGGACAAAGAAACAAGTATTCCTAATACTGGTTACTTTAATGCCTTATCTTAGTGGGGATATTCCTAAAGAGGGTTTTACTCTACATCAAATGCAGATATTTAATCTAGATCAATTTCTCAACCATCTAATTCTACTTGGGAAAACATAACTTAGCTTAAGCATTAAATCTCCGTTATATTTTTCATTAGCGTAGAACCGAAAAATTAAGAAACATCTAAATTACATGCATGTGAAAATATCAAAATTGGATTATATGTCATATATCATGTATGAAAAGTTTAATGGATGAAGGATCATACATGCTCTGATACCATTTTTGTTCGGGTTTTAGCGCGAGAGCAGCGGAAGCTCGCGGTTTGGACGAAATCGTAACTTTAAAAAACTTTTAAAATTATCAAATAAATTATTCAATATATAACATGAATAATTCATTCATTTTTCACCTAAACATATTTATTTGATATCAAATAACGACATAAATAGGTTAGAAACATCGTGAAACTTTTACGAAAATGTTTTTCCGCAAAATGGCATAAAACACGTTTTTGTCCGAACCAATCAACAATACACATGAGGGCTGCCCAGGTCAGCCCCAATAGTACTTGGACAGTTCATGGGCTGCCCAAACAGTGACCAATTCACTGTTTGGACAGCGGACACCCGGTAAGCCCGAAACTCACCCGGTAAAGCCGTTTTTCACCGTTTTCACATATTTCAACTCCGAAATAATTTCCGGCAATTGTTCCAATGCCCAAAATACATCCAATATATTTATACAACATACTTTTCATCACCAAAAACACATAAATTCCAGATCTGATTTGGTAACCAAAATTATCATTTTTCATGCTTTAAGTCCAATTTTCTCAACATTAATCATATTAATAGTTACATCAACCAAAGTCACCACAAATGAAGAACTCAAGAACAATTATAGGAGTTTAAAGAGTGGTCATAATACTCTAGAATGGAAACAAGTCATCAAATGACAAAATTGAACTAATATTACACTAATATCATTCAATTTAACTTCACACATGCATTTAGCCTCCAAATCCATATCCTCCAAATTAAAAATCCCTAAAGTATAAGAAATAAAGAAACCCTAGAACTTGTCTAGATGCTCAAGAACAAGAAACAAACTTTCTAAGTTTAAGAGTTATAAAGATAACCTCAAAATTTCCTAATTTCCTTAAACTTTTTCTTGATTTCTTCACTTTCTTCCTTGATTTTTTAAGCAAATTTTTTGGTGCTTTTTTCATGAGTTGTTCGGCCATGGAATGACTTGTGTAAGAGAAATAAAAAAATTTCACTTTAAATACAAGCCTTAACCGACTTTAGGGGGAATAAGGGCATTTTAGTCATTTGGTCAATTAATCTAATTAATTAATAATAGCAAGCTTTAAGTTAACAAATCCAATTTGTATACTTCTAGTTTAAAATAATCATGCCACATGTAACCAATAATAATCAAACATATTGCATAACAATTATATAATATTAATATAATATAATTATCTAGATATTTAACATTTAAATACTTAAATAATTAATTAATGCGATTATTATTATATATGTATTTTTATTTACATTAAATAACAAATACATATATTAATGGTATGTGTCAAAGTCTCATTTGACAATTAATTAATATGTATCAAATCAAATTTTATATCAAATACAAATACACATTAATTATTAATTGACCAAAATGCCCCTAATGCATGTATTTTCATTTAACTGTTTAAACGATTCGAATTAACTCATTTAATCCGGTGAAGTACTATGAATAATCTATATTACTCATAATGTGTTGCCCAAGTACTCAACGAGTACACTTCATATTGTGGGACTCTCTAAGTTTAGGTTTATCCGTCACAGAATCCAATTTCGTGTCAATAATTTACCCACTCATGAATTATGAAGACCACGAATAATCTCACTAAACTATGCAAGTCGAGGTCATTGCATACGCATAATCCCTCCGTCACAGGCTATCAATAATATACCGGGGATATCAATAAGAACGTCAAATCTCTAAGGTATAATATAGTCAACTTCCAAATTTACGATCTCTAAATAACACTCGGGACTCGCTTTCGAAGTATACCATGGCCATGGATTTACTAGATCTTAAACACGTTCAAGATACCTATGTCCTGTACACAGGACTAACGGATTCTATATGATACTCACAGGATATCATGAGCATCAATCCACACCCAACGAACGGACGGAGGTCTGATCTAAATAGATCAGTGACGTGACTCTCATCAAAGTGTGGAGGATATCTCATATATCCACAGTGGTATCTCAAGTCGAAGGACCACTATGCTACTCGACTCGAGAAGAATCCTATTGACGTTGGTGTACCATATATTAGGAAATCTTTGGTGAGTCGTTCAGTGTTTATCAAATAAACACATACACGTCTATACAAGTCTCCCAAGACTCATGGTTCATTGGGATAAACCATCGTACCAAGTCTCGATATATGACATGTATTGGTCTCAGTGGATTTTATTAACCGACCCGTGTTAGTAAATCTTGACCAGGAACTTTATTTGATAATATACTGTTGGGGCAGTTGTGGAACCCCTAGGGTCGGATCGGTGTCCCGGATAGCGGAAATAGGTCTAACTCATGGATATCAAGTATGGGTGTAATTTTAAATTATTTAATGAAAACTATATTCCATTACGAGTGTATAGGAAAAATATTGGGACTGAATCAAAGTTCGGAAGTTCCCGAATGAACAAAAACAAAATTACCACACGCGCACACAGTAGCAATCAGGTCTCCACACAATTTTTTTTAAATTCATTTGTTTCCTTTTCATTCAGCTCACATTCTAGTGAGCTGAATGAATTAGGGTCTTTGACCCTAATTCTTTCCGGTCTTCCCTAAATAATTCAAAAACACCCAAAATTAATTTTTAATTTCTAAACCAACATTAACACATGTTATAGAATAAAAATCAAGTTTTTCAAAATATCAAATATTTTAACAAAAACATAAATTTATTATAAATACGCACTTGCGTAAATTTTGAATCCATTACACAAACCAAATTAGAATCCCAATAAGAAATGTCTCGTGAACAATTCTAGGTCACCCAAAGGTGGTCAAGTGATTCTAGAATGGTAGCCATACCTCTAAGCTTTAATCAAGAGTTCCAAACTCTAATTAATTGTTCCATGTCCAACATGAACATCTTTGACCTAATTACAAGCATGTTGTGTTTATACTTCCAAAGCATCATAACACAATTTATTAGCCTTATTTCAACATTAAGCTATGTGATCATGCATATAATACATAAATAAACATAACTTATAAGAAGATCAAACATTACCTAGTAAGCTTGATGCAAGATCCAATCTACTTCTCCTTTGTTGAAATCATCGGAGAACCTCCAAGGTGTGCAAGCTCGACTTCAAGATCCAATCTCGATTTCCAACGCAAGCAAGCTTCACATCAAGATCTAATCTTGATTTCTCCTTAATGAAATGTTTTAGAGACCTCACAAGCTTCTCTAAACACTTCTCTTACTTAGGTTGATTTCTCTAAGAATTTGCTTGTATTTTTACTTGTAATTAAAAGCTTCCTAAAGCTTGCTATTTATAGCAAAACTTAGGCAATTTTTAATTAATAAAAGTTGTAATCAACTTTTAAGTGGGCTTAATCTAATTTGTCCAAATATGTATAATTAGCTGTGACTAATATCCATTGTCTCTCGCTTTAATTTAATCCAATTAAATCAAGCCAAGGATTAGGAAATGGATTAGTTAAATGTTTGCCACCTTGATTTAATCCAAGGTAGAGATAATTATGATTTTACAATTAAGCCCCTGTGTAATTATTGAATTAATCCAATTGATCCAATTAGGTCAAAGTAAATAATCAATGTTATCCAATAACACTTGATTATCTTAGTTGATAATTATAATATCGAATATTATCTTTTATCAAAATTAATCGGCTACCCAAGTGCTCAACGAGTACACTTCATATTGGGACTCTCTAAGTTCAGACATGTTCGTCATATAAGCCTAGCTAATATGTACGCAATTTGGCCACCTTTAAATTCTCGAAGAATACGAACGACATTTCTGAACTATACAAGTCGAGGTCATCACATATATTTAACAATCCCTTCGTCGTAGGCTATCCGAGTTGTGCTTAGGAAACATATAATACATCGTCAATTTTCCAAGGCGTATATCTCATGTCGACATGTCCACGATTCTTTACAACTGATGCGATCCACCCTAGGTGATCGGCTTTGGGCAAATTCTTTAAGAATCGTGACTTACTCACATGGATACCTAAACCCTTTATGGTACAAATACGGGCCGACGGATCCTATCTTGTTTCGCACTTGATTACTGAGTGCATCGGTCCACACCCAACGAACATCTAGAGGCCAGACCATGAAAGGTTTCTGACATACATGGCATCAAAGTGTAGAGGATCTCACATAAAATCAATGTTATCATATAGTCAAAGGATTACATATGCTACTCGACTCGAGGAGATTCCTATTGACGGTGGTGCGTACTTCCAACTATTAGGAATCACCTATGAGTCATTCAGTATTCTCTCCAACAAATACCCACATGTCTATACGAGTTTCCAAAACTCATGGTACATCGAGTTAAACCATTGGAACTCCAATTCCAATATACGACATGTGCTAGTCTTCTAGGTTATAGGAATTCGACCGTATTCCAAAACTAACGACTAAGAATATTTACTTTAAGAATAGTTTACACCTAGTGTGAAGACTATTCTGAGGTCGATGTCATTCTTAGCATATCTATACATCAATTTAATACGCGTAATGACAATACCATTATAAGGTATGAAATGAAAAATGTAGTTATTTTATTAATAAATAATAAAATGTACAAATCGGATTGGCACTCCAAGCACCAACTTCCCAATGTCAATTACAAACTACTTTGTAACTGCGCACTATAAAATATATTATCGGATCTTTGTCTAATATATACATATTACTAAATCATATTTAGTTTCAATCTAGTCGTAATTAGATCGAATATGTATATAAAAGTAAGAAATACTACCATAAATAAGTAATATTATGGAAAAAAAGAATTGTTCGTATTCATGAATTGGACATAAATATTATCCGGATTGGCACTCTGAGCACCAACCCTAACACAAGTATCCATGTGAGTAAGTCACGATTCTTAAAGACTTTGGCCAAAGCCGATCACCTAAGGTGGATCGCATCAGTTGTAAAGAATCATGGACATATCAACATGAGATGTGCACCTCAGAAACTTGATGGTGTATTCTATGTTTTCTAAGCACAACTCGAATAGCCTACGATGGAGGGATTGATAAACATATGTGATGACCTCGACTTGTAAAGTTCAGAAAGGTCATTCGTGTTCTTCGCGAATTCAGAGGTGGTCGAATTGCGTACATATTAGCTAGGCTTATATGACGAACGTGTCTGAACTTAGAGAGTCCCAATATGAAGTGTACCCGTTGAGAACTTGGGTAGCCGATTAATTTTAATAAAAGATAATATTTAATATTATAATTGTCAACTAAAATAATCTAGTGTTATTGGATAATATTGATTATTTACTTTGACCTAATTAGATTAATTCAATATTTACACAAGGACTTTGTCGTAATTTCATAATTATATCTACCATTTAAGGATATTATGGTAATTGCAAGTATGTAATTATATGTATTTTTGGCTTTATTTAATTGGATTAAATCAAAGAGAAAGACATGTAACTAATCCATTAATTAAACTTTGTCTTGATTTAATTGGATTAAATCAAAGTGGTAGACAAAGGTGATTAGTCACACCTAATTATACATATTTGGACAAATTAGACTAAGCCTACATAAAATTTGATTAGAACTTTTATTAATTAAAAATTATCTAAGTTTTGGTATAAATAGCAAGATTGAGCAAAGATTTTAATCAAGCTTGAGAAAGCTAAATACAAGCAAGAATTAGAGAAACTAGTCTAAGTTAGTGAAGTGTTTAGAGAAGCTTTTTGAGATCTCTATAATATTTCAATTAGGAGAAATCGAGATTGGATCTTGGAGTGAAGCTTGCTAGTATTGGAATCAAGATCGGATCTTGGAATCAAGCTTGCTAATTTTGGATTTTCTCCACAACATTTCAATAATGAGAAGTAGATTGAATCTTTGAATCAACCTTGCTAAGTAAGTTTGATCTTCTCGCTATATTTTTTATTAGTGAGACATATAGTGATTAATTATGTATTAGATACATAATATTGAAATTAGGCTGATTAATTGTGTTAGGATGCTTTGGAAGCATAAACACAATATACTTATAATCAAAATGTTTATGTTAAACATAAACATAAACATAAAATTAGAGTTTGGAACTCTAGATAATAGCCTAGAGCTAAGACTACCATTCTTGAATCACTTGACCACATTTGAGTGACCTAGAATTGTTCATGAGTCATTTCATTGTGGAATTCTAATTTGGTTTGTGTTTTAGATTCAAAATTTACATAAGTGCGTATTTAGAATAAATTTATGTTTTTGTAAAAATATTTGATATTTTGAAAAATATGATTTTTGTTCTATAACATGTGTTGATATTGGTTTCGATGTTAAAATTAATTTTAAGTGTTTTGAAAGTGTTTAGGGAAAGTTAGAAGCAATTAGGGTTAAAAACCCTAATTCCTTCCGCTCTTTGTTTCAAGAGAGCTGAAGGCAAAAAAGTAATATTGAAAATTACACCCATGCTTGATATCCAGGAGTTAGACCCATTTCTGCTGCGCGGGCCACCGATCTGACCTTAGGGGCCCCACAACCACCCCTACACAATGGTATCAGTGCAGGTCTTTATCACTTAACATATATTTTTGAATCTATGCCACGGTAATTTAATTATGCATATGTCATATTGGATATGCATTGCATGTTTTAAATTAAAATTTTAATTTTGACCCAAGCATGTTAATGACTTGATTGTCATAAATCTCCAATGATTAGGTGATTACTTTTAAGTAATAAGTATTAATAATATTGGAGTATTATTGGAATGTACGTCTTATCAATACAAAGATGAATGAGTTCTTACTACTTATGCCCAAGACCATCATTTTTGTGAGGGTATAAGTGCTCGAAACTTAGGTCGCCCCGATAAAATATTAGATGTAGTGTAATGAGTTAACGCGGTCACCCAATATCATCATTATTGTGAGGGTGTACATACAAAGCTCATTAGTGCACATTGACAAGTATACACCAGGAATATGTCTTAATCCAATACCGTCATTGTTGTGAGGATAAAGAACGGTTCAATACCAAACTAGGAGTCACATGAATGTGATTGACCTTGGAGGTCAACCAAATGAATTTATAAAGGCCAAGACCGTCATTATTGTGAGGCAGGAGTAAATGTCATAGGATCCACTTCCTGCTATGAAATTTTGATAGTCAAATTTCTATTTTTCCGTTGAGGGAGATTACAGAATTACGTAAAGTAGTGGGATGGCACTAATAGATTTAAAATTCCATAATCAATAGTGTTATTATTTTAAAATGAAAAATATTTTACTGCGATTTAAAATGTTATCTTATAGATGGCTGCCGCAAATCCATTGATGTGACTTTTGGATTCCAATAGACTGAAAGAAGCCGAAAACTATTTCGAATAAAAAATAAACATTCGCCATGTCTAGGAGTTTGATTCTGGTTGTGGTACTCATATATATACTGATGTGCAAGATCTGCAGATTAGCAGGAGACTGGCCTCAGAGGAGATTGATCTACGAGTTGGAAATGGGACCATGGTCGCTGTTTTGGCTGTAGGGACTTATATTTTGGAACTGCCCTTGGGGCATTTACTAAACTTATCAGACTGTTATTATGTACCTAGTTTGACTAGGAATATTATATCTGTATCTTTATTAGCCCAATGTGGGTATACTTTTGTTTTTAGAAACAATGGGTGTTTTATGTATAAAAATGATATGGAGATATGAAGTGCTGATGTGAATAATGGTATTTATAATTTGAATATAAATAAATCTCAAACATATAATGTAACAAACAAAAGGCTTAAACTAAGTAACAAAGATGAAACTTATATGTGGCATTGTCGTTTGGGACACATTAACAAGACTCGCATATCCACACTTTCGAAGAGCGGGTACTTGGACGGATTTGATCCAAATTCATATGACGTTTGCGAATCTTGTTTATTAGGCAAAATACCTAAAACACCTTTTAGCGATAAAGGTGCACGTGCCACCGAACTGTTAGCCCTCGTTCATAGTGACGTATGTAGGCCCATGTCTAGCCAGGCTAGAGGTGGATATGAATACTTCATAACCTTTACGGATGATGCATCGCATTATGGTTATGTGTATCTTATGAGACACAAGTCGGAAACCTTTGAGAAATTCAAAGAGTTTCGACACAGAGTAGAAAAACAGACCGGAAAAAGTATTAAAACATTACAGTCGGACCGTGGTGGTGAGTACTTGAGCAATGAGTTTCTCGATTACTTGAAAGAGTATGGTATTATTTCATGGTGGACTCCTCCCGGAACACCTCAATTAAACGGTGTGTCCGAACGGAGAAACCGAAATTTTTTGGACATGGTAAGGTCGATGATGAGTCGCACTGAGCTATCTATTTCCTTCTGGGGATATGCATTGAACAGTGCAATACTTATTTTGAATAAGGTTCCGTCAAAGTCTGTTCAACAGACTCCGTATGAAATATGGATAGGAAAGAAACCGGGTTTCTCATTCCTGAAGATTTGGGGTCGCATGGCATATGTTAAACGTTTGGATGGTACCAAACTAGAAACCAAATCGGATGAGTGTCTATTTGTAGGTTATCCTAGGGAAACCAAAGGATATTACTTCTACAACCCACAATAGAACAAAGTATTTGTTGCTCTACATGCGGTTTTCCTTGAGAAGGAATTCCTAAATGCAGTGGTAAGTGGGAGGAAAGTAGAACTCGATGAAAATTGAAGTGATACGGTTCCTGGCACCGATTCCTTAACGAAACATGAACAGTTCATCAGGGATGAGACTGTACCACAATCTTCGAATACACAAGAACCGCGTAGATCGGAGAGAGTCAGAAAACAACCTGAGAGGTATGGGTTTCTGATCTCACCTCATGTGGATATTAATCTTATTGAGGAAGACAAACCGGCTACGTATGAGGAAGCGATACAAGGTATCGACTCCGGTTTATGGCAAGACGCCATGAAATCCGAAATATATTCCATGTACACCAATCAAGTTTGGACACTAGTTGATGCACCATAAGGCGTAAAGCCTATTGGTTGCAAATGGGTCTTCAAGAAGAAGACTGACATGGATGGAAACATACAAACGTACAAAGCTAGGCTTGTAACGAAAGGGTATCGTCAATGACATGGTGTCGATTATGATGAAACTTTTTCACCAGTTGCCATGATTAAATCCATTCGGATAATGCTTGCTATTGCTGCATATTTCGATTACGAAATATGGCAGATGGACGTCAAAACCGCTTTCCTTAACGGAAACCTTTTGGAGGATGTTTATATGCAACAGCCTGATGGTTTTGTCGTACCAAAACATGCGAACAAGGTTTGCAAGTTAAATCGATCCATTTATGGATTGAAGCACGCATCGCGTTCTTGGAACCAACATTTTGATGAGATCATAAAAGAATATGATTTCATTCAAAACGAGGATGATCCTTGAGTATATAAAAAGGTTAATGGGAGCACACTAACATTCATTGTCCTTTACGTTGATGATGTATTGCTTATTGGCAATGACATTCCTATGCTACAATCGGTGAAAGCTTGGCTTTCATTAAAATTCTCCATGAAAGATCTGGGAGAGGCAACCTTTATTTAGGAATAAAGATCTACAGGGATAGATCTAGAAAGCTGCTTGGACTCTCCCAGAGCACGTATATTGACAAAGTGTTAAAGAGATTCAACATGGAACAGTCTAAGAGGGGACTGTTGCCAGTGTCACTCTATCTAAGGACATATGTCCTAAAAATCAAGATGAGAGAGACAACATGAGTCGGATCCCGTTCGCTTCGGTAGTCGGATCGATCATGTATACCATGATATGTACGCGACCTGATGTCTCCTATGCTTTGAGCATGTGTAGTCTCTATCAGACCGATCCAGGTGATGGTCACTGGGTTGCGGTTAAGAACATCCTTAAGTATCTTAGACGAACTAGGGATGCGTTCTTAATCTATGGAGATGGAGAACTTGAGGTAACTGGGTTTACCGATGCAAGTTTCCAAACCAATAAAGGGGACTGTAAGTCGCAATCTGGGTTCATATTTTGTTTGAACAACGGAGCAGTAAGCTGGAAATCTTCCAAGCAATAGATTGTTGCCGATTCAATAACAGAAGCGGAATATATTGCTACAGCTGAAGCAGTAAAAAAAGTAGTTTGGATATGTAAATTCCTAATTGGATTAGGAGTAGTTCCGTTAGCAGTTGAGTCCGTTCCATTGTATTGTGACAATAACGGGGCTATAACGCAGGTTAAGCAACCACGGTCTCATCAACGATCCAAGCATGTTCTTCGACGTTTCCATCGAATTTGTGAGATCATACATCGTGGCGATGTGAAGATCGAGAAGGTCGCATCAGATGACAACATTGCAGATCCGCTAACGAAAGCTATTCCTTAGCAAAAGTTTGAGCAACATGTACATAGTTCAGGTGTTAGATACTTGAGTGACTGGCTATAGGCCAATTGGGAGATTGTTGGACAATTATGACCCATAGCGTCACTATTTGTAAAAGACATTGTGATTTTTATACAAATTAACTATGTGACAATGGAAATTGCTATTTTATCATTTTGTAATTAGATTAATTGAATATATAAATGATAAAAGTCCTTATGATTAGTTCCGGATTAATAAGATATGAGACAATATCAATCCACTAAGGTTTAATCATTAAATATCCCTAGTCGTAGTATTATCGAGACTGGACATCGATAATACGGAAAAGACTAGTATTACACTTGTGCGCGTTATGGGAGCATAACGACATAGTTCTCATATATTTAAGTATTGGATACTTATACAAGTGTAATATGAGGTTGTGTTTACCGATGGTACAGGAACATCTTCGTTCTGGATAAACCCCGCAGAATCCCATTGGTAGTATGACTATGTGTCTATTGGAATCCGATTCAGGGTAGGTGTAAAACCTGAGACTTGCATCGCTAATACTTGCGACAATCAATACGCTTTGGTTTTGGTCGTCTGGGACTTTAACAGGTTCTGTGTACGCCTCTTCTGGGTTTATTGAGAATCGTAGTGTATTGGGTGTGATGTCAAGACGAAAGTATCACTACACTCATATGAAGATGATGATCACGCAGGGATACATAACTGGTTCTCTATTATGTTGCAACTATCGGGATAATATGACAAGGTCATGATTATCCGATTGTAGAGACTAGTTGCTTGTGATTCGATATATGTTTCGTACGGGGCAGACACTATTCCAACCCCAGGCCTTGCATGTGACATCAAATACTGGATCGCAATACGCAATACTACGTATACTACGCCAGTTATAGATTAAATATTCCTTAAAAGAATATTTCTGGAGAATTGGGTAGGCACGACGCTTTGCTAGGAGCCAACCATCTCTTGTAAATTGGTAAGAACGTGGTACCGGGTACGCACGTATTCGGATAGTCCAACGACCGGATTTATTGCCAACATATCCAAGGATCTCATGGGTCGCTTCCCGAAGATTCACCGATGACGTATGGCTCGAACAGAATTAATATGGGATTAATTATAAGAGAGAGAAAATTAATTTGGGATTAATTACGGCGATAATTTATCTTTGATAAAATTCGATAAGAAGAGAGAGAACGATTAATTTGGAATTAATCGATTAAATAATATATTCGATATATTAAATGAAATTAGATTTCATAACGGAATTAGAATTGGATTTTAATTCAAGCGAACGAATTAATTTAGAATTAATTCACAAGTGACGTTCGTAATAATTTTGCAAGGCATTATTATTTAATTAAATTGGATTTAATTACGTCGCGACGGAAAATTCGTTTAATCGGATTAAACGAACCCGAGCCCGAAGTGTGTTGAGCAAGCCACTTGAATTTTGAATTAAAGTGGGTCCCACCAACTTACATCACTTGTCCATCAAGTGTCAAAGTTGATTGATGGGAGTAGTTTGAGGCATTAAATGCTTTTTTCCCTCCAAAACTTTACTTAGCCTTTTGGTAAAGCATATACCAAAATTTGGTTTTGACTTTTCATAAGTGGTAATTGATTTTAAAAATCAAAATATCAAAAAGCCAAATAACTCTCTCCTCTCCTACTTTTGCCGTGAACCACCAAGAACAAAGGAATGAATTTTGTTGCAATTTTCTTCCTTAGCTAGCACTTAAAGAATCATACAAAGGTGATAGGGAAACATTTCCAATTGAGTTTGGAATCAAACATCAAGCTTGGAGCTCAACATACAAATCAAAAGAGGAGCTTGGAGCACTTCAAATGAGCAAAAGTTTTGAACTTTCCACCTACATCCAATCCGTTCAATGTAAGTATTTTCGCTACTTCTTTGCGTATTCACACATGTTTTATGCTTATTAGATCATTGACTAGTTCTTAGAGAACCCAACACTAGGGGTGTTATGTATCACCATCCCCCTAGTCCTGAACTACGTGTTCACACGGTCTCTGTCCGTCAATTCTATAAGTAAGAGCTGAGGTGAGTTTTTCCCCCTTGCCTCGAAAAATATAACAGTATTGCTTTTAAACTTTAAAACTTTCAAATCAAACCTTACATAAAAAGTAACTAATAATTTAATAAGGCTAACGCCCTAAAGCTTTTAAAAATAAGTCTTGAAACAAATCTTAATCAGAAACGAGTAATATAAATCAATTCATAAGAAAAATGAATCTCCACTCACAGATTTGAAGTCCGGTCAAGTTCCCTTCATGTCGCTGGGGGCGAACTTTGAATCACAAGTTATAAAATACGGTTCGAAATCAAATTAAGTTTCTTAACCTAGTTGGATTACTCTCTTAGAAAATTTTCTATTCATTAAAAGAAATGTAAAATAAAATTCGGACTCTTAGTTACGCGTCGCATCTTCCGAAAAAAAATTATGGTTTTTGGGTTCGCGTCGCGACACCGGTCCCATCTGCGTCGCGACGCGCCCTCGATTCCAGGACCAGATTTTTGCTTCTCCTATGGTTAACCCCCAAATCTTATTTCACACAATCACAAACAAAATACCACATCTTCATCATATCCTCATCATCAAATGGTACTCCCAACATCTCATCACCACTAAATTCTCATCAATCGTACTAAATATTCCAACTAGAATGTGGTAACTAAAATTTACCCAAACATGGGCTTCTTAATCAAATAATCATCAATAAACACATGACTACTAATCAACAACATACTACCATCATCAAGCCATTACTACTCTAAACATCAAGGTTTGGGTCATTTGTTGCTTACCTTAATTCTTTCTTTTTCCCTAACAATGCCATTTGATCACCTTTTCCTTCTTCTTGGTTTAGCTTGAATAGATTGCCTTGTTTAGCTTCAAGTTTTTAACAAGCAAAATTGCAAGCTCTCTCTCTCCTTTTCTCTTTCAAACCCACAGCTAAACAAGGAAAAATGAAAGCATTTTCTTCTTTTTCTTTTCTTTATCAATTACTTGGTCAATTTTTCTAGAAAAATCTAGGTAATTACATTGTTGGGCTTGGGCTTCTTTCTTTCCTTCTTTCTAATTTATGTTGGGCCATGTAAGAAAATAAAAGGAAAATTGGGCTTAAAATTAAGTAAGTGTTCGTTGTCCCTAAATCGATCCCGGAAATTATTTACTGGCCCGGAAAAAAAACCCATGCGTCCCTAGCCGAATAAAAATATTTGGGGTCGTTGCAAATTCTCCCCCATTAATAGAGTATCTTTGGGTAAAAATATTTTGGTCTTAATAGAATTAATATTTTTGGTTTTACCGTATGAGATTTTATTATTTGTGAGGATTCTTACACATACACATTTATATATTTAATAATGTTCATTTTTAATTTAAAGAGTGTGGTCATCTAAAATTAAATAGGATAAAAATAGATAATGTTAATGGAGACTAAATTTATATCCCACTCCATAAATAAAGGTATTCATGGGTTTTTTTGGTCGCTCTAAGTATATTGTTTCAACTGTATCTCATTCTCAGCCATGAGCCACAGACCCAATGCAAAGTCAACACAAACCATCCTATCAGCCTCTTCCAACCGTTTAATTCAAGAACATTAATTTATCTCCGTAGACCATAGTGTATTAAATAAAACCCCTAATAATTTTAATCAGGAAATAAATATCGTCACAGACATGTGGTCTGAAACATCCCCCGTCCATAATAAATATAACACCCTTAAAAAAATCAACAGGATCAGCTGCTGCCCATACATTATCTTCACATATCAGCTACCGCATTCCGGCGAAATGGGAATCATCGAAGAAGCCCACAACGTGAAAGTGGTGGGATCAGGCGAGCAAGTGATAGTGTTGGCTCATGGCTTCGGCACCGACCAGTCTGTGTGGAAGCACCTGGTGCCTCATCTCGTCGACGAATACCGGGTGGTCTTGTACGACAACATGGGCGCTGGCACCACAAATCCCGAGTACTTCGACTTCAACAGATACGCCACCCTCGAGGGCTACGCCTATGACTTGCTCGCTATCTTAGAGGAGTTACGAATTGAGTCTTGTATTCTCGTCGGTCACTCTGTTTCCGCCATGATTGGCGCCATCGCCTCCATCTCCCGCCCTGATCTCTTCACCAAACTTGTCCTGGTCTCTGGTTCTCCCAAGTCAGCAATCTCTATCCCCCTCCCATGTCTTTTCTAAACAATTATTATTTTTTAGATACTAGAGTTTACCGTTTAATTGGTTTATTGGGTATCTTTAATTTTTTAGATTTTATAAAATCATTGGTTTTTTTTTTTTTTTCCCATTTACATTTTTTAATTAACTCACGGATCAGACGTCCTTTCTACAATAACTGTAATTAGGGGACTGATAAAGCAATAAAAACAGGGACAAAAAAATGGGCACCATGCAATAAACAGTGTCAATGCATAGTATGAAAAAATAAGTGCTTTCTATTGTACAGTATTCATTTTATTTTTTTTTTTCTGTTGAAGGTTCTGTGACTATTTAATTCCTCAATTATTTTCCTATATTTTAAGTTGTACGTTAATTGTTTTAAATATATCAGTGTCACTTAACTCCTTTCTTTTTCCTATATATTTTAAAACGCAAATCATTTCAACTTCTGGCTTAAATATAAACTGAAGTTACAACTTTGAAGTTGTTTAAATATTAATTTTTTAGTAATCTTTTGTTATTAACAAATGATAATTGGAAAGATTATATGATAAATCGCTAGCATAAATACAAGTTTTTTGAAATTGTTTAAATATTCGTCAGAAATTTATCATAGGTTCTTACAAGTTGGTTGAATTTGTTTAAATATTTATCAGAAATTAATCATAGGTTTTGACAAATTGCTATTTGAATGATATGGTTAATCTAAGAAATGTAAGAGTTTTTGTATGTTATTGAAGTGCATAGATGCAATATCTTGGTATCCATTTTGAGAGTAATAAATTTGAAATAATGACCATAAACTTGTATCAATACCTAATTAAACTTAAAAATATTTAGCATTAAACATGAAACATATTTCAATTTTAAGTGCAATGATGCAAATTTAAAGTTCAATAGCCAAATCTATTATTGATAAGATTTTTTTTAATGCATAAAAGAGAAATTTTTGTAATTTTAAAATTTAAAAGAAGTATCTAACGAGGTAAGATTATTATTTAATTAAACTAATAGGGCATTATTATTATAATATTTTGATGGGCATTTTTGTTGGTTTATTAGAAGTGATTCTTTACAATGGTGATACTTGATAGGTATCTGAATGATGTAGATTACTATGGAGGGTTTGATCAGGAGGATCTGGATCAACTTTTTGAAGCAATGAGGTCAAATTATAAGGCATGGTGCTCAGGATTTGCCCCATTAGCTGTCGGCGGGGATATGGACTCGGTTGCTATTCAAGAATTTAGCCGAACACTATTCAACATGAGACCTGACATAGCCTTGAGTGTGGCACAAACCATATTCCAAAGTGACATGCGACAGATTCTTGGCCTTATTAGTGTCCCATGCCACATAATACAAAGTATGAAAGATTTGGCCGTGCCTGTAGTGGTTTCTGAATATCTTCATCAGAATCTCGGCGCTGTGTCCATTGTCGAAGTCATGTCATCTGACGGCCATTTGCCACAGCTCAGCTCGCCAGATATTGTTATTCCGGTGCTTCTTAAGCACATTCGATACAATATTGCACTATGATATGTAGGATTTATGGTAAAGGACAAGTTTGGTTTTCATTGTTTTGTATGCATGAATAAGGTTAGTTCGGTTTACCCTTGTTGTTGTGTTTGGGGCATTAAGGTCTCATGTGCTGTGTCTTTGTAACTTGGTTCCCTGCTGCAAGTTGATTTGGGTGTTTGAAACTTGAACCTTGCTGTTATGTGATGTTTATTTCCATAGAGAAACATAAGAGAAAATAAACATGTATGACATTTGAGTATGCTGGGCAGATCATGGTGACAAAAATGAAGTGTTCAATCATGGAGAGAGGCATCGTCTTCTATGGCTGAAGCTGATCAAAGTTTCAATGCTTCACAATGCTTCTTACAGAGTTGTCGATCAAAATGATTATTGTCAGTGAAATGTTGTTATATGCATTAAACTTCATGTTACAAAACACATTACAATAAACATAAAATATTCGAATAAAACAATACAAAAAAATTTGATATAATTGTTAGCGCCATTGAACTCAATGATGGATTTTGATGATGCAACGTAAGAGACTTCGACACGCATTCGTGAGCATTACAAAATGATGTCGAATCAAAATGGATGTGAAGACTCAAGTGTCAAATGAAAAAATCAAGTTTAGTGTTATAACTTAGAGCTCTCATTCTAAGTGAATTTATAATTCAAGTTCTTTAAACTCTTAAGACTCATGTACATTCATATACATGCATTAGGGTCAAGTACAAAATGATTTAAACCTTCAAATTCTGAGATTTCTGCACTGGAACCGGCATACCGTTCGCCTACACCAGCATACCGGTGCCCCTGCTTTGTTCTGAGCAGTTTTACATCGCCTCTGGAACCGGACTACTCTATATTGTTCATTGTAGAGTTTGCACAGCTAATGGAACCAGACTAGAGCATACTGACATTCAAACCAGTCTACCTTCTCATTTTGCATGCTCTTTGGAATCGGCATGATCCATACCGATCTCCATATCGGTCAGTAATTCAATCGTTGTTGCGCTTACTGGTGTCAAACAATAATATTTTTTAGTCGTCATTATGGAAGATCGACTGTAATGACCGGAAATCTCAATCACTGTTACAGTGTGGGACGATTATCACATAACATAAATTATATATGTTTTGACACGTATACACTCATGGAATGATTGAAGGGGACAGTCGGCAAAATTCTTCGAGATTCCGATACGAGAAGGTATGATGTCCGATTACAAATAACTTATGGTACTTAGGCCATAACTCTCTCATATGAACACCGATTTTTATGAATTTTATATCGTCGAAAAGTTACGATCGGGACTTACAACTTTCACGTTGAATATTTTTCAAAATTCAAACCAGAAAAAGATCGAAAATACAGATAAAAAATCTGGATGAATAGTGCTCGTGGACCCATTTAGAAAAAGCTCAAACTTTCTCAAATTTTCTAAACTCTTCTTCAATAATACCAGTTACAAATAGCCCCTAGTATACAAAGGATATACTTTTCAAACATCCCTAAAATTGGAAGAGAAAAAAGAAAACGTACGAGAAGAAGAATAAGAGAGAAAGAAAAAAAAAGATAAGAATGAAGAAGAAGCAAATAAGGGAAGACAAATACCAAATCTCCACAAGTTAAGGAGAGGATTGGCAACCATTGAGAGCTTGAAGAGTGAAGGGAATCAAGAGAAAGAAGATCATCATATGAACTGTAGTTTCCTTCGACAGAGTAAACAATGCAGCCGGATTCCAAATCAGTGAGTGGATACCTTTCTTTCAAAGTTGATTTGTATTTACTTGTTATTGATCAAGACTTACTTTTAAATATTTTAGGGCGTTAGCCAAATGTATTTTCATTTGTTTCATGAGTAAGAAGGTTTGAGAAACTTTGAGATTCTAAAGCATGAGTATTTATGATTTTGGAGGCATGGGGAAAAAACCCACCTCAGATGTAACTTGATACAGATATGAAATTGACGAATATCGGTAACCAATCTGGATATAGACGTGTGCATATAGGATACAGGATTATAGATGACAGATGCCCCTAGATCCTGGGTATTGGGCTAGTGGGATAGCGAGGCCCCTAGACCCGGATTTCAGAGACAAGTTGGTGGCACTGATAGCACCATTGTTTACTGGTTCAATGGCTTGGGGGACGGAAATAAGTAATGCTTCAAGACCACTAGTTAGGAATATGGGGGGATGACGATACGTAACACCCCCATGTGTCAGGTTTTTCAGAGACAGACTTTCAGAGAAAGCATTTTCAGAGATGTAGTTTTCAGAAATGAAAGTTTTATTAAAGATTTTTGGAAAGAAAACTTAGTACTTACGAAAGTCTCAGAGTTTTACAGACTGAAGAGATCTTTCAGAAATGTTTTACAGAAAAGTGATGTATTCAGAAAAAAAAAAATTTCAAAAAAGTGATGGTTTTCTGGTGACAGTTTCAGTTTTAGAACCAAGAGTTTTCATAAAAGCACATCAATTTTTGTTCTAATTGTCCACTCACTTAGATCATTCAAACGATCTAACCCCCCACTCCCAGTTTTTTATTTTGCAGGTTACTCGAAGGACGAGCTCGGGAGGATGGATACTGATGACAATCAATAGGGGTGTTTGGTCCACCAGGTCAAGTCAGAGATTTAGTTCAGTCAAGTCAAGTAAAGTCCAGTTTTAAATATTGTATAATAAAGTTGTGTATAGTATTCATGTATAAGTTGTTAAGATTATTGATATTGAGTATTTAGTTGTCTGTGTACTGTTTTATATTCTATGTCATGGTTATTGACAATGGTCCCATATATGAGACTATATTCAAAAAACGTATCAGTGTTGTTTTGGGTTAGAAAGACATAGGCTCATGGGGATAGTACGACCTATTCTCTGCCGGTAGCATCTCTCGGATTGTGGTTGTTATAAAGATGGTATCATAGTCAAGTTTAGGGAGTCAGTGACTACAGTGGATAGATTGTTGGGGTCTTGTATACGCAGTATGCCCGGGGTACTAGTATGCAAGGCAATACCTCTCCAGTATCCGATCCTGGAGTACGTCCCCAAAGTCCTATAGGCAGGTTAGTAAGAATTTCTAAACTATTGGAATAATCTTCCTTATGAAGTAACTTCATTCTTTGAAAATCTTTTTGTAGTTATCTCGGTACAATTTCGAAATGTCCAAGGCAAGTTATGAAGATAAATACTAAAATTATAAGGATATTTTTACCCAGTGAAGTAGGAAGAGAAAGAGAAAGCTATAAAGAAAAGTACAGAAGGATCATAGATAAACAAAAGAATAAATAGTAAAAGTTCAAATAATAGTTACGCAAAGGAGTGGGAAAAGAAAGCTATAAGAAAAGTCAAGAATTGTACGTAGATGTTCAAGCAACCAGAGTCAATAAGAGATAAAGATACAGAAAAAGAGAAGTAAGGAAATATCAAAACCTATTGTAGTAAAGGGAATATGATAAGCGTGAGCAAGAGTAAAATGTCTGGTAGACTTAAGTAAGTTTCCTTTCGTAGAATTATTCTCTTTAGACAATTCTTCCAAACGAATCCAGTAGCTTCCGAACACCTCGTGGAGATAGCAGTTTCCCTCGAATCACGAAGAATAGACAGAAAGATAAAAGTAACAAGAAATCAGGATTAGCTGATAAAATAGACACAAGATGCCACAAAAGTGTTGGGGGTTTATAGGGAATACCCGGTAACGCAGCGGAACGCGGAAAATCAAATATTTTCCGATTTCAATAAATTTTCTTGGATTAATTAAATAAATAAATAAACTTATTTATTTAATTACCCAATACTTAAAAACTGAAATTTAACCCAAGAAATCATATTTCTTGGTAATTACCGAATTGAACCCCAAAGTTTGCATTTGGTTCATTTTGGTCCTCAAATTATAAAATACATATTTAAGTGATTCCAAATCAATCCCAAAATGATTTATACATGTCTAATACATCAAAATACAAATTACAACACAAAATCCAATTTTTTGTACAATTGCCGAGAGCACCCATCAAGTTTCAAGTTCGATCAATTTGGTCCAATTTGCTCAAAACAAGTCAAGATCAAATCCAATCAATCCCAAATTTAATATGAATCATATATACATCATTATACGTCACATATATGAAAATCCCCAAATTTGGTAAGGGTTAAGAATCCTAATTTTATAATTTCTTAAAATTGACAAATTACACCAAATTAATCAAATTCAATACTTTAAAATCATTCTCCACAACACCAATCAAGTCTCACCACAATGAAACAATACAAGAAAAATTCTAGGTCATCAATGGTTGGCCTAACAACTCTAGAATGGCAACATGATTACCAAATAATCAAAAGAGAGCTTTAGAACTAATTTCATGCTTTCTTTATTTATCAAACATGCAAGCACCTTTCAAACAAGTTCCCAATCATTTAATTACAAAAAAAAAGTAGAGAAAACATTATATCAACACAAATTGAAGCTAAGAATATTAGAAATAATTTCTTAATTGAAAAAGTTTAAGAAAGACTTACAAAACCAAGTTTTTCCAAGTTTTTCTTTGTTTTTTCTTCAATTTGCTCTCAAACTTTATTTTGTAATTTATTTCTAACTTGTTGTTATGTTAAATAAAATTCAAAACAAAACTTATATATTTCTCATACATTGCCGAGAATGAGAAGAAAACAAATACAAGATATTTGTATTTTTGTTTCAATTAAATTAAATGGAAAATGACTTAGTTTACTTGTTTCATTTCATCACTATAACAATTAATGTAATGAAACAAGTGTAACCAATCATTCTAAACCATTTAAAAGGTAAATCATTACTTAAGATATTTTTCAATTTAGTTAATTTAATCATATAACATTTATATAATTAAATAACTAAATATAAATATCTTAAATATATGTAATATATTTACATTAAATAATCAAAATACATATATAGATGATATATGTCAAATATCACAATTTGACATTTAATTAATGTGTATTTAATAAAATAAAATATTAAATACAAATACACATTAATTAGGAAATAACCATTAGGTCCCTATGTATTTATTTTTCGTTTAACCGTTAAACGACTTATAAATAATCAGTATTATTCATAAAAGTTTCATTAGTGCTCTACGAGTATATTTCATTAGTGAGACTCTCTAGGTTCAAGCATATCCGTCACAAAATCTAATTTCGTATCCATAATCTATCCACGTGTAAATTATGACGAGCACGAATAAAATCTCTGAACCATACAGGTCGAGGTCATTGCATACGTATAATATCTCCATCAAAGGTATCCAGATTATTCAAGAGATATAGATATAAACATTAAATCTCTATAGATATAATCACGTCGACGTTTCTATTAGCAATCCCATAAAAAAATTAGAACTAATTTCTACAGTGTACCACAGGCCCATAGATTTAACAGATTGCTAATTCAATATTGAATATCTATGCTCTGTACACAAAACTGACGGATCCTTTCTTGATATACATAGGATATCCTGAGCATTAGTCTACACCCAACGAACAAACGAAGGTCTGATCTAAATAGATTGGTGACCTGACTGCAATCTAAGTGTAGATGATAACTCATATATCTATCTCAAATCAAATAATCACTATGCTCACTCAACCTGAGAAGATTCTTATTGATGTTGGTGTATCATCCTATAACATCTCCGATTAGAGAGATGTTACCGGCAAGGGATAGACCGTACTAACCCCATAAGCCTCTGACTCTCTAATCATGAACATATACTAATATTATTTTCTTTATAAATATAGGACCGTAGCCCAAGCAAGACATAACATACAAACTTAACATCTGTAAAGGAAAACTTAATAATACACTTTAACAATGACTGTCTTAAAACTCAAGACTACTACATAAATTTTACTTGACTCTAACTGGACTCTCTCACTTTCTCTCTGACTTGGACTGGTGGACTACATACCCAAGTAATTGCATCAGTATCCGTTCTCCCGAGCTCATCCTCCGAGAATACCTGTAAGAACAGAAAACTTGGAGTGGAGGGTTAGATCGTTGTACGATGTAAGTGAGTGGACGAAAATTGAAATACTAATACAAAAACATTTGGTTCCAATACCAAAATTCCAGAGATAACTTTATATGAAAACCCTTTTTCTGAAAACTTAGTCTGAAATCTCTTTTATAAAACTTATCTTTTCTGAATACTACTTTTCGGGGTCTGGTTTATGAAAACTATTTCTAAATTCTGATTTCTGAAAGAAAATCTAGAATTTGAAAATTGGTCTGTATCTGAAACACTTGACGCATGGGGGCGTTACGTATCGCCGTCCCCTCATACGCCTATCTGGAGCTAGAAATACAAATCCATGATTTTGGGGCGTTTTGTATCGTTGTCCCCCAAAGTATGCCACTCATGTCCCTGAATCTGGTGGTCTTGGGGCTTTACGTATCGATGTCCCCCAAGCCAGAAATCTAGAGCCGGTAGTGTTGATCCATGCTACTACCTGACCTTGAAACTAGGGTCTAGGGGTGTTACATATCGCTGTCCCCTTAGCCCTGAACTTGGATCTGGGGGTGTTACGTATCGCCGTCCTCTACATGTGCACATGTTCTCTGTCCGTCAATTCCAAACTATATTAAGTTATATACTGGGGTGGATTTTTCCTCATGCCCCGAAAATCATAAATCATTTTCTTTTATAACACATTTCTTAAAAACATACTTTTCATAAATAACTGTGATAAAACCGGCTAACGCCCTAAGTGCGAAAAAGTAAGTCTTATGTGAAAAATAACATAATGAAAATCAGCTTAAAAGAATAGTGTTCACTCACTGGTTTGAGGTTCCACTAGCATGACATCACTTCGCCGATAGGTTTTGTGGTTCCTACGATAATCTCTAATTGATAACTCTGATTAGAAAATAAGTCGTGGAGTGCATTACGAAATTAAGCTAAATTTTTTGATTTAAATACTCGCTCGTTTTCAGCATAAAATACTTACATTATGGTGTATTGTATATAAACAAGTCGATATGAGACCCTTAGGGTGGTCTCTAACATGCTCAGGTGAATCTGGGATGTTTTGAACTGTTTTGGGAATAAGTTGTGCCACGCGCCGCGATGCAACTCCTTGCGCGTCGCGACACGCGTCATCCATAAGCTTGCACCTATTTTTCTCTTACGCGCAGCTCTTTTATGTCGCGACGTGAAACAGATTTCCTTGATTCTACTTTACTCCTCTTTGATCATCCATTACCCAAAATTTTTCCACAATCACTTCCAAAACAAACTCATTGCACAACCTAATTTATTGAATTTCAAGTTCACCAATTCTAAATCAAATTACCATCTTCAAACAATGATTTAACCACTTCCCAAAGCCACAATTCCATAATCCTTATATCATCACTTTACCATCTTCTTATAAGTACTCCTCTATATTTATTTATCAGTACTAAAAGCATAGTCAAAACCCAATATTTATATACCAAATCATTCATCTCAAGCACAAGAAACATATACACTCACAAGGGTTTGAAGTCATGCTAATATTATCATAACACTTCCAAAAACTCATGCAAACAACTAATTCAAAGCCAATTTAACTATTCCAAATTCTAGAATATATATATGGCGCAATTGGGGCTTTAGTTTTTTTGTCCAAAACTAATAAATAAAAAAGGAATAGGAGTTAGAAACTTACTTTGTGCGATAGGAAATTGAGAATCATCACTTGTTTCACCCTAGAATGGCTTGAGGAAGAAGAAGAAAACTTGAAGAAATCTTTCATGGTGGTTCACATTTTTTTGCCTTCAAGGAGATGAGGGAATATTACCCTTTTTATAGGCAAAGAGGATGATTTTAATCATGTAAATGTGTGGCCATGATTAGGCCACAACACTCCAAATCTAGACAATTCTCGAAGTTACTGTAGCAGCTGCGGAAATTGTTATTATTGACTTATTTCTGATCCGAATTTGGGAAGACGTTCAATGTGAGAGTTGTAGCTTTCGGTTTAAGCTTTCCGATGATATAAAATTCATAAAATCAGATACCGTACGAAAACGTTATGGTCATATTAATTAAAGTTTTCCGGAGTGAAATATCGTACCGTGTCGTATTGGAATCTCGAAAATATATCGATTATACCCAAAATTATTTCATGAGCATATATGTGTCCCACACAACTATATTATGTAATATTCATCTCAGAATGAACCAGTAGTCGAGATCACTGGTCGATGAGATTACCGGTCGTTACACATCCTTTAAGAATATTCTGTGAGTCATTTAGTGTTTATCCGCTATAAACACCTAAACGTCTATACGAGTCTCCAAGACTCATGGTTCATTGAGAAACCATTGGAATACAAGATTTCAATATACGACATATACCAGTCTCAACAATTTTACTTTACTGACCAAGTACTGTAAATCTTGACTAGAAATTATCTAAAAATGACAACGTCATGATACAACTCAATGTCATTTGCTACGTTTTTGCAAAAATATCATAACTAATCATTCTAAGGTCTGTTACATCTTTACCATATATAAAAGAGATATTATATAATAGAATTTGTTTATTTTATTCATAATAAAATGTTACATCAGTATTTACAGGGAAATATATAATAAAATTGACGCTTTGAGCACCAACCCTAAAAAATTCTCTCACTTGCTCCAGTGCCAATATCGATTGTATCTAAAACCCATCGACTCCACATGTTTTTCAAACAACTTCGGAGGAATGGCCTTGGTAAGCGGGTCTGCTACATTATCTTCACTCGGTATCTTGCACACGAAAATGTCCCATCGCGACATAATCTCTGGAAATGATGTGGTACTTTCATTCAACATGCTTCGATTTCTGATGCGCCCTTGGTTCCCTTACTTGCGCAACACCTCCAGTATTATCACAGTATAACGAAATTGGATTCTCGATACTTGGGACTACTACCAATTTTGTGATAAAGTTTCTAACCCATATTGTTGGACAATTATGACCCATAGCGTCACTATTTGTAAAAGACATTGTGGTTTTTGTACAAATTAACTATGTGACAATGGAAATTGCTATTTTATCATTTTGTAATTAGATTACTTGAATAAATATAAATGATAAAAGTCCTTATGATTAGTTCCAGATTAATAAGATATGAGACAGTATCAATCCACGAAGGTTTTAATCATTAAATATCCCTAGTCATAGTATTATCGAAACTGGACATCGATAATGCGGAATAGACTAGTATTGCACTTGTACATGTTATGGAAGCGTAACATCATAGTTATCATATATTTAAGTATTGGATACTGCGCAAGTGTGATAGGAGGTTGTGTTTGCCGATGGTACGGAAATAGCTTCGCTCTGGATAGACCCCGCGGAATCCCATTGGTAGTATGACTATGTGTCTATGGGAATCCGCATCAGTGTATGAATATTTGGTCTTAACCTGAGACTTGCATCGCTTATACTTGCAACAATCAATACGCTTTGGTTTTGGTCGTCCGAGACTTTAACAGGTTCTGTGTACGCCTCTTCTGGGTTTATTGAGAATCGTAGTGTATTGGGTGTGATGTCAAGACTGAAGTATCACTTCAGTCATATGGAGATGATGATCACGCAGGGATACAAAACTGGTTCTCTATTATGTTGCAACTATCGGGATAATATGACAAGGTCATGATTATCCGATTATAGAGACTAGTTGCTCGTGATCCGATATATGCTTCATACAGGGCATACACTATTCCAGCCCCAGGCCTTGCATGTGACATCAGATACTGGATCGCAATACGCAATACTACGTATACTACACCTGACAAAGATTATATATTCCTTAAAGAATATTTCTGGAGAATTGGGTAGGCACGATGATTTGCTAGAAGCCAACCATGTCTTGTAAATCGGTGAGAACGTGGTATGTGGTACGCACGTATTCGGATAGTCCGACGATCGGATTTACTGCCAACATATCCAGGGATCTCATGGGTCGCTTCCTGAAGATTCATCGATGACGTATGACTCGAACATAATTAATTTGGGATTAATTAGAAGAGAGAGAAAATTAATCTGGGATTAATTACGGCGAGAATTTATCTGGGATAAAATTCGAATAGAAGTGAGAGAACGATTAATTTAGAATTAATCGATAAAATAATATATTCTATATATTAAATGAAATTAGATTTCAAAGCGGAATTAAAATTAAATTTTAATTCGGGCGAACAAATTAATTTAGAATTAATTCGTAAGTGATTTTCGTAATAATTTTACGAGGCATTATTATTTAATTAAATTTGATTTAATTAAGTCGCAACGGAAAATTCGTTATTCGGAATTAACGAACCCGAGCCCGAAGTGTGTTGCGTCACCCGACTTGAATTTTGAATTTAAAATGGGGCCCACTTCACTTACATCACTAGTCATTTTTGTGATGGAAGTTAAATCAACTTTTAGAGATGTGAGTCCAATCACCTTTTTAGTGATGGAGGTGGTTGAGAGAATTAAATGGATTTTGCTATCAACACACTTGCTTTTTGGTTTTGAATAAACCATATACACAATTTTGTATTGACTTGGTCATAAGTGGTAATTGTTTTAAAACAAACAAAACACAAAACACAAAAGCTCTCCTCTCTCTCTCTCATTGCCGTGAGTTGCTCACTCCAAAGGGAAGATTTTTGTTGTAAATTTCTTCCATAGCTAGCACTTAAAGAGTCAACCAAGGTGTTAGGGAAACAATCCCTTGAGTTTGTAATTCATTCACCAAGCTTGGAGCTCTTTATCAACATACAATCAAAGTAGATCTTGGAGCACTTCTCTAAGAGGAATTTTTTGATATTCTCTACATCCACTTATCCGATCGTTGTAAGTATTTTTTCACTATCTTACTTCGAGTATTCACATGTTTTATGCTTAAATAGATCCTTGGCATGTTCTTAGAGAACCCAACAATGATATCAGAGCAAGGTTAAGCATGAAATTGATTAGGGTTCATAGACTTTAATTTTGAGGCTTTTATGATTTATGCATGATTTCTTCAAATTGATGATTTGGTTGAGATTAGATTATGATAACTTAGAGTTATGCATGATTAATTTTGAGAAAAATTGATTAGATTAATTTTCCTCTAATTGCTTATCTTGGCCGAATCTATTGGACCTTGTAGCTCTTGGTGATTTTGATTTTTTAGACTATTGGATGTGTTTAAAATGCATGAGATATATTGATTTGTGGGTTTAATTAGATTGAAATCAAAATGATGATAAAATGCATGAAATGCCGTGAGCTTAATGAGCATGTAATGACTTGATTTTGTTTCAATTGGGTTGGACATGAATTGAATATAATAAAACATGATTAATTAATTAATTGGGTGTTTTGGAAATGTTAATTTAACTAATTAATTTGGCTATACACTTTAATTAAATAAATTGTGATATTTGGAATATTGGAATTTAATTAATAGGCTTAAATTTGGAATTGGGCTAAAATTGTTATATTTGGGCCTTATGTGCTTGGTTGGGCTAAGTTGGTTAGGACAATTGGATTGGATCCAAATGGGCCTAAAACCATTCCATAAAGTTCAATTATAAGAAATGGGCCTTTTAAAATTTAATTGGGCCTAATGGGCCGAAATTAATTTTATGGCAAATAGGGTGATTCCTTAATTGGGCCTTGGCATTTGGGTTTGACATATTGGCCAAAGCCCATGCCTTATGAATTAATTAAAAGCCCATTGGACTTTAATTAATTGACATTGGATGTTATTGGGCCTTTGAGACCCATTAAGATTGGATTTAGAATCTAAGTCTAAGAGACACATTAATAAAGTGTAATTATTTAATTTAGAATTAAATACGAATTAGTATTGAACACAAATTAAATCAGATTTAAAATTGTCGTTCGATATAATTTAAGAATTCACCACTTTGAGTACTTATTCTTAAACGGGTTGGACTCGCGCAAATCAAATCGTTGTTTGAACATTGGATGATCACTTAATTCAAAGATTAATTATTTGGATTATATTGATTGAATAACATGCTTTTTGTGAATACATGGATGTATTGTATAAATAATGTATATCCGATGGATATTAGACGGGTGAGGGCAATTTTGGAAATTGTTGTAATAAATTTAGAATTTATTAAATTGGACCTGCGTGTCCAGCCTTTATCTCTTGACTCTTTGTAATTCTCTTCTCACCAATTCCCCTCAATGTAAATGAGGTTTCTTTATTGTATTATGTAATTGGGTAGAAGTTAGAATAGTGCTAGCTGGGGAGAGGAAAAAGAGTGATTTGTTCTAGGAACAATTTGTTAAGTATCCATCTGCATATCATTATTAGTTTATTCGCGCCTTATTATGCTTTTAGAATGCATGCTTAAGGGTGTATGATGAGACCTAATCAAAGATAATAAATTCATTGCCAATTTACGCGAAAAACCCTCAATCAAATATTATGCATTTTCCTTTCATTGAATGGTTCTTTCTCAAGATCCAAGATTGGCATTGGTTTGTTGGCCAAAGTCAAGATCAATGTCCATCGCGGATGTGTTTGAACCATGAAGGCTTTGTTCCATATCGCATGTCTTGGGCAAGTTGTGATTTGTTGGCCAAAGTCAATGTCACTTCTTGTTCATCGACATGGATTACGAAGATTTCCAAGGTAAATGGGTCCCGCTTAACTGGAATCATTAAGCTTGTTGAGCCAAAGCCAAGGCTTAGTTGATTCAGAGGAAAAGGTTAGGAAAATATATTGGATATATTGGCATATATATTGTATATATGTTTCGGACTTGGAGGTCCACCTACCAGATCTAGGAATTGGATGAGATCCAATTGATCTTAGAGATCTATCTAGTTAAATAACATACAGCTTGTTGGCCAAAGTCAAGGTTGTGTGTTATTTAATGGGATCCTAGCCCACTAGGAAACTAGGTTTCCTGAGTACTCAAAAGAGGGTTAGAGGCTCGCCGAAAAATAGTGGGAGGCTAGTATTGAATTTGCAATTTCGTTCAAATACTTGCCAATACGCGCTTTCAAATTATTTCATCATTTTATGTATTTATTAGTTGGACTAATATTTTATTATTTTCTTGTAACAGTTGGACTGTACCAAAAAATCATTAATTGAATAGTTAGACTATTGCAATTAAGATGGCTGGAAAGATCGAGGTTAGAGACATTATCATTGGCGAAAATGTCTTTAATGGTGCGAAATTTCCTGACTGGGATATGAAAATCATGATTGTCCTGGGGGCTGAGAGAATGCTCTATACGATAGAGAGACCTCTCGGACCTAAGCCCGGAAATGAGCAGCCACTTGAGCTTGAACTTTGGAAGACTCATAGCGATGACAACTCAACTACTCAATCTGTCATGCTCGCTGCAATGACCCCTCAATTTCGTCGCCAGAACAAGGGATTGGATCCCTATACAATGATGGAAAAATTGTAGGACCTTTATCGATCTAACCTTAGATCGTAAATGTATGAATTGCAGAAGAAGCTCTTTCGCTCTCGAATGTCAGAGGGTACATTTGTCGAGCACCATGTGTCGTAGATGATTGCTGACATCGAACAGCTGGGTCAGCTAGGCATAACCTTTGAGGTTGAGACTTCTAGAGATTTGATCTTGCAGTCTCTTCCTGACAGCTTGAGCGGGTTCATCATGAACTATAATATGATGAACCAATACCATACTATTGGAGAGTTGATGGCAATGCTGCGTGAAGTAGAAAAAGAGCTTTTGAAGGGCAAAAAGCGCAAGGCGCACTTCGCTTCAACATCTCAGTCTACCAAGACTTGGCCAAAGGCTACTGGAGGTGTAAAGAAGAAGAAGAAGAAGAAGGGCACAGCCAAATCATCAAAGTCTTCTGGGAAGGCTAAGGACAAATCCCAAGATGTCTGCCTACAGTGTGATAAACGGGGTCACTGGAAGCGTGATTGTAGTGAGTACAAGGCGCACATTAAGGAAATCAAAGCGGGTAAGGCACCGGCTTCAAGTATGTTTGTTATAGAAATAAACATGTCTACTTCTAGTTTTAAAAATTTGATTTTTGATTCTGGTTGTGGTACTCATATATGTACTGATGTGCAGAATCTACAGATTAGCAGGAGACTGACCTCAGGGGAGATTGATCTCTGAGTTGGAAACGAGACCAGAGTCGTTGTTTTGGCTGTAGGGACTTATATTTTGGAACTGCCCTCGGGGCATGTACTAAACTTATCAGACTGTTATTATGTACCTAGTTTGACTAGGAATATTATTTATGTATATTGTTTAGCCCAATGTGGGTATACTATTATATTTAGAAACACTGGGTGTTTTATGTATAAAAATGATATGTAGATATGCAGTGCTGATGTGTATAATGGTCTTTATATTTTGAATATAAATCAATCTCAAACATATAATGTAACAAACAAAAGGCTTAAATTAAGTAACAAATATGAAACTTATATGTGGCATTGTCGTCTGGGACACATTAACAAGACTCGCATATCCACACTTTCGAAGAGTGACTACTTGGACGGATTTGATCCAAATTCATATGACGACTGCGAATCTTGTTTATTAGGCAAAATGCCTAAAACTCATTTTAGTGGTAAAGGTGCACGTGCCACCGAACAGTTAGCCCTCGTTCATAGTGACGTATGTGGGCCCATGTCTAGCCAGGCTAAAAATGGATATAAAAACTTCGTAACCTTTACGGATGATGCATCGCGTTATGGTTATGTGTATCTTATGAGACACAAGTCGGAAACTTTTGAGAAATTCAAAGAGTTTCGACACGAAGTAGAAAAACAGACTGGCAAAAGTATTAAAACATTACGGTCGGTCCGTGGTGGAGAATACTTGAGCAATGAGTTTCTCGATTACTTGAAAGAGTATGGTATTCTTTCACAGTGGACTCCTCCCGGAACACCTCAATTAAACGGTGTGTCCGAATGGAGAAACCGAACTTTGTTGGACATGGTAAGGTCGATGATGAGTCGCACTGAGCTACCTATTTCCTTCTGGGGATATGCATTGAACAATGCAATACTTATTTTGAATAAGGTTCCGTCAAAGTCTGTTCAACAGACTCCGTATGAAATATGGACAGGAAAGAAATCGGGTTTCTCATTCCTAAAGATTTGGGGTTGCTGGGCATACATTAAACGTTTGGATGGTACCAAACTTGAACCCAAATCGGATAAGTGTCTATTTGTAGGTTATCCGAGGGAAACCAAAGGATATTACTTCTACAACCCATAAGAGAACAAAATATTTGTTGCTCTACATGCGGTTTTTGTTGGAATTAAATCAAGTCCCAAGATCAACAATCATGCATAAAAACCACAAATGAACACATAAAAGGAGGTGGCGGAATCAACTCACATTGAATTCGGTTTTGATGGATGAAGAACAAGATGCGTTTTGGCTCCCTCCAAGTCACGGCAGTAGCTTCATCTTGCAGTGGGCTGTGCGATTTGGACTGGTTTGGATCCTCCAAGATTCGGCCATTGTTGAGCACCATTGAAGCTCCAAGCTTCAAGCTTTCCAAGCTCATGAAGACACTTCCCTATCACCTATGTATAACCCATTTGTGTGCTAGCACTAATCATCTTCCTTGCATCTCCATTTTCTCGGTGAAACCAAAAGAAAAGAAGAAGAAACGGCAGTGAAGCCGTGAGATAAGAGGAGAGAAAAGAGAGGGAGATGAGATAAACCGTAAGAGGTTGCATGTAAGAGAGAGAGTGATAAAGCTTTTCATTTTTCTTATATATATTTATTTCATTTACCAAGTAAATAAAATAAATAAACTTATGTATTACTTTAATACAAAAGTCTATAAATGCTTTTCATCATTTCAACTTTTAACTTTAAGTCACATCACATCACTTTTAATAAAGTGACATGTTGTCAAGTCATATCACTCAAAGTGACAATTGATTTGACGATTGACGCGACTAGCGATTTGACGCTTGATGTGACTTGCGTGCCGCGCTCGAATTCGAAATGCGAATGCGCTCGCAATCACTCTCGGGCTCGGGTTCGCTAATTCCAAATTAACGAATTTTCCGTCGCGTCGTAATTAAATGATTACGCCTAGCGAATTCACTATTCACGTCGCTAACGAATTAATTCTAAATTAATTCGTTCGCCCGAATTAAAATCTAATTTTAATTCCGCGTCAAAATCCAATTTCTAATAATATATCGAATATATATATTATTTTATCGATTAATTCCAAATTAATCGTTCTCTCTCTTTTAATTAATATTTATCCCAGATATAAAATATCTCCGCAATTAATCCCAGATTAATTTTCTCTCTCATCGAATTAATCCCAGATTAATTCTATCTCTCTCTTTTAATTAATCCCTGATTAATTAAGTGCGAGTTATACATCATCGGTGAATCTTCAGGAAGCGACCCATGAGATCTCCGGATATGTTGGCAGTAAATACGATCGTCGGACTGTCCGAACACGTAAGTACCTCGTACTACGTTTATATCGATTTACAAGACAAGGTTGGCTTCTAGCAAAGCGCCATGCTACCCAATTCTCCAGAAATATTCTTACAGAAATATATAGATCTGTATCAAGCGTAGTATTACCGTAGTATGTGTATATTGGCCCAGTATCGGATAATCACGTGCTAGGGCTGGGGCTGGATAAGTGTCTGCCCCGTCCGAAACACATGTCGGATGTCTGGTAACATAGTCTCTATAATCGGATATACATGACCTGGTCACAATATCCCGATTGGTTGCGCAACACTCAAGAGCACTAGTACCGTATCCTGCGTGACATCATCTCCAAATGACTGAAGTGACACTTCCGTCCTGACATCACACCCATACTCTACGACTCTCTGATAAACCCAGAAGTGGTGTACTCAGAACCTGTAAAAGTCCCCTACCACCAAAACCAAAGTTTATCGATTATCGTAAGTATTAGCGATGTAAGTCTCAGGTAAGACCATACACACCTACCTTGATTCGGCCCCATAGACACATAGTCATAATACCAATGGGATTCCGAGGGGTCTATCCAGAGCGAAGCTGTTTCCCGTTACCATCGGGATGAAACACGACCTCCTATCGCACTTGCATAAGTATCCAATACTTATATATATGAGAACTATGCCGTGGTGCCCTCACAACACGCACAAGTGCAATACTAGCCTATTCCGCATTATCGATGTCCAGTCTCGATAATACTACGGCTACTAGGGATATTTAATGATTAATCCTTCGTGGACTGATACTGTCTCATATCATCTCAATCCAGGAACTAATCATAGGGCCCTCTCTTCATTATATATCTATGGTGATCTAATCACAAATGATGAGAGGGCAATTTCCTTATTACATAGTTAATTTGCTACACAACACAATGATATGTGCAAATAGTGACGCTATGGGTCATTTTGTCCAACAATCTCCCACTTGGCACGTAGCGAGTCACTCAAGTGTCTAACACCCGAACTATGTACAATTCGCTCAAATTGCTGAGGAAAGGTTTTCGTCAGCGGATTTGCTTAATTATCGTCTGACGCGATTTACACGATCATCACATCGCCATGATGTATGATCCGAACGAATCAGATGATATAGAAGTTATATCTGGATCGTCGATGAGACCTTTAATTCCTTAGCCTGTGCTGACGCCTAGCTCAGCTGCTAACAGAACTATATCTAATCTAATTAGATTTATTTCAATCCAAAAGACTTCTATTGCTGCCTCAGCTGCAGCAAAATCCGCATTTGTTGTTTATTCGGCAACAGTTATCTTGCTTGGAAGATTTCCAGTTCACTGTCCCGGTGTTCAAACTTTATAGTACCGCAGTATTTAATCGTTTGGAAACTTGCTGCAGTGATCCCAGTCACTTCAAGTTCTCCATCTCCATAGTTTAAGATAGCATCTTTAGTTCTCAGAGATACTAACAGATGTTCTTAACTTCAATCCAGTGACTATCACTTGGATTGATCCGATTGTGACTCCATATGCTCGAAGTGTATGAGACACCAATACAAGTACATTTTAAATGTACAATTTCCAGAGTGTTAACAACTCGAAATCTATCACAGTAGATCTTTATTCCTTGAATAAAGGTTGTTACTCCCAGAATTCTACGGAGAGAATTCTATTAAAGAATATCTATGAAAGCCAAGCTTTCACCAATTGCTTTATGGAATTTCACTGTCAGTGCGCTCTCCCACTAACCTCCTTATTACACAAGAATTATTTCGTTTTGAGTCAAATTATCAACCATTATGATTATTTCAAAACGTCAGTTCCAAGAACCTTATGCTTGCATCAATCCAAACATGGATCGAATAACCGCAAACCTTGTTTGTCGGTTATACAAATCGTCAGAATGTTATAAACATTCTCCAAAAGGTTTCCTTTTCAGGAAAGCGATTTTGATTTGCATTTTTATGAGGTTAGATCAGAAACCCATACCCTAGGTTGTTTTCTGACTCCATCCGATCTGCCATGTTCTTGTGTATTCGAAGATTAATGGTATAAATTCATCATAGATGAACTATTTGTGTTCCATTACGGACTTCGTGCCTTGAATAGTATTACTCCGATTTTCATCGAGTATCACTATCCTCCCACTGACCACTGCATATCGGTATTTCTCTCAGGAAAACCGCATGGTTGACACAATCATATTGTTCTCATGTGGGATTTATAAGTACTATACTTAAGGTTTCCCTTAAGCTAACCTATATTGGCATTTATCCAATTTGGGTCCTTAGTTTGGTATCATCCAAACGCTATGCCTGGCATACCCAAATTATCAGGAATGAGAAACCTCGTTTCTTCCCTGTTCATATCCTATATGATATCTGTCAAACAGATTTATATGGAACCTTATTCTAAATAAGTTTTGCACTGTTAATACATATCCTATTGAAGGAAATAGTAGCTCAGAGCGACTCGTGATAAACCTTATCATGTCCTCATCTGAAAGAATACCGTACTCTTTCATGTACATATGAAACTTACTGCTTAAGTATTTTCCATTACGGTTTTACCGTGGCGGCATAATACTATAGCCGATCTGTTTTTCTACTTCGTGTCGAAACTCTAAAGTTTCCGATCTGTGTTCTTCAAAAGAAACACATAACCACAACATGATGTCACATCTGTTAAGGTCACGAAATATTCATGTTCACATCTAGCCTAGCTAGATATGGGCCCACTTACTTCACCATGAATAGGGCTAACAGATCGGTGGCCCTTTTACTATTACCAAGTAAATAGTATTTTAGGTATTTAACCTAATAAACTAGATTCGTAGACCTTATTGAATAGTCAAATCAGTCCTAGTACCCACTCTTAAAAAGTGTGGATATACGAGTCTTCTATAATTGTGTCCTAGACAAACAATGCCACAAATAAGTCTCTATTGATCAAATCAATTTGAGCTATTTATTTGTCAATTTATATGTTTGAGATTTAATTTATATTCAAAATATAAATTCTGTTATTTACATCTAATGTATTTATCTCAGTATCATCTTTATATAATAAAACACTTTAGTGTTCTAGAATATAAAGGTTTTATCCGTATCGGATTAAACCCTGATATAGAGATAATGTCTCTAGTTAAACTAGTTACATTATAACATTTCCTAATTAAGTACATACTCAAAGGGCAGTTCCTAAACTTAGGTATCTACGGTCGAAACAGCGACTTTCGTCCCGTTTCAATTCGCAGAGAAATCTCGGCTGAAGCCAGTATCCAGCTCACAGCGGATTCTGACGTCAATACATATGTGTATATGTACCACACTAAGTATTTAAAATCAATTTCAATACTAGTAGTAAACATAACTTTGACAAATATTTTTTTTTTTTTTTTTTAAAGTTAGAGCCTCGCCCTATCTTTAATTCCTTCGTTTTTCCATATCCAAATGGTAGTCACTTTGAGATATGTCAATTATCCTTTTCAATATTTCATAAACCTTTGGCCAAGCCTTGGGTTTCGGATATTGAAACGATGTGCACCTTGTGCTACATGCCCAATTGCAAACTTTGACTTTTCTCCACTAGAATAGTCAATAATTATCCAAGAATTATTAATTGCAATTTTAATACTTTTAAATCTAAAGATAGATTTATTATAAGTATATTAATTAAGCACTAAGTCATCATCACATAAATCTTCCAAAGATTTATGCTCTACTATTTGCTTAATTTTGGGCTTAGTCATAATAAGTATTTTATCAAATAAATTAAACCTATTATTAATTCCAATTGAAAATTAAATCACTTAAAACATTTAATCCAAGGATTATATATTTTAAATATTCAACTTTTCAATTTTATCTTGATTACAATAGTCCAACTATTTAATCAACGATAGTGGTACTATATATATTATAATGATTATAATAGTCCAACTATATAATATCAAATAAAATCCAAATTAATTAACCTCAATACATTGATTACTATAATCCAATTATAAAATCAACTGTAAACTGAAATTATTAATTAAAAATTATTGATTTATAATCCAATTATATATAATCAAGTATAATACAGTCCAACTGTTTATTAAAACAACAATTTAAATATTAGTCTAACTAACATTAATATAACGACGAAATAATTTAAATGAGCGTGTTTAGCGAGTAATTGAACGAATGTTGCAAATTCAATACTGGCCTCCCACTATTTTTCGTCGAGCCTCTAACCCTCTGTGGAGTACTCGGGAAACCGCGTTTCTTAGTGGGCTAGGATCCCGTTAATAACACACAACCCTGACTTTGGCCAATAAAAAGCTGTATGCTATTTAACTAGGTAGATCTCACAGATCAATTGGATCTCATCCAATTCCTAGATCCGGTTAGGTGGACATCCAAGTCCGAAACATATGTATAATGTCAATGTATCCAATACATTTTCCTAACCATATCCTCTCTGAATCATCTAGGTCTTGGCTTTGGCCAAAACAAACTAATGATTCCAGTTAAGCGGGACCCAGACGAGGAAAGTTTCGTAATCAATGTCATTGGACAAAAAGTGACCTTGACTTTGGCCAAAAAATCACGATTTGGACAAGACACCGATATGCAACAAAACTCTCATGATTCAAGTACATCCTGATTGACAAAGGTCTTGACTTTGGTCAATAAAAACCAATGCCAACTTCGGATCTTGAACAAGAATCATCAATGGAAGGATATTTGCTTAATATAAAACGAGGGTTTTTCGCGTGCAAATTGGCTACCAATTTAATTATCTTGTTAGGTCTCATCATCATACACCCTTAAAATGCATTCTAAATACATAATAAAGCGAGTATGAAATAAAATAATAATGATATGCGGATGGATACTTACCACATTGATCCTAGATCAAATCTCTCATTCTCTCTCCCGCTAGCACTTGTATTACTTCTACCCGTTACACTACACTTCTAAAGAAACCTCTTTTACCTGGAGGGGAATAGGTGAGAAGAGAATACAAAGAAATAGGAGATAAGGTTGGACACGCAGGTCCAAGGTAACTTTAATAAATCAAATATTACATAATTTCCAAAATCGCCCCACCCGGCTAATATCCATCCGATATACATTATTCAAACATCACAACCATGTATTCATACAAGCATGTTATCAATCAATCAATCAAATTAATTAATCTTGATTATTAGTGATCATCCAATGTTCAAACAAAGATTTGATTTTGTTCGAGTCAAACTCGTATTGCGACAACACGTACTCAAAGTACGATTTCTACGAATTAAATTAAATTACATAATTAAATCCAATTTAATACGTATTTAATTCTAATTCATTATTAATTCTAAATTAAATATTACACTTTTATAACGAACCTTTACGACTTAAATTCCAAATTTAATCGCAAGGGTCTCAAAGCCCGATAAACATCTAATGTTTTATTTAATTAAAGTCCAATGGGCTTTTAATTAATTTCTGTAGGCGTGGACTTTTGGTCAACTCGGGTCAAACCGAACAACCAAAATCCAATCCGGGAGTTACCCCATAAGCCTTTAATTAATTTTGGCCATTAGGCCCATTAAATAATTAAGGTCCATTAAGTCATAATTGGACCTTTTTGGATTCGGTTTTGGGCCTAATTGGATCCAACCAATTTTGCCTAAACCCAACTTTGTTACAACAAAGCCCAAAAGCCCAATTACAACCTAACAAGCCCAATTTCCAAAATCAAGCCAAATTAATTAACTTATAAAATTCCAAATTTCACAATTAATTAACCTAAGTGTATTACATAATCAATTACCCAATTAAACATTCTAAAACATCAATTAGCCTAATTAATCATGCACTTTAACAACCAAATAGTGTCCAACACAATTCAATTAAAATCAAACCCATTAACATGCTTTCAAGTCTCGGCAATTAGGGGTTTTTCAATTCGATTCGGTTTCAATCCAATTGAGTCCACAATCTTAATTTCCAAATCAATTCAATTCATCCAATGAATTAAAACAAAAAATCACAAAGAATTTCATGTTCCTTAAGATTCGGCCAAGCCACTTAAAAGGGAAAAATGTTCAAATCAAAATTCAATCCAATTGAACTTCAAAAAAACAACATAACCAATTGTTTTAAGTCATCCAATGATCAAACAAAACAAAATTACCAAGACATTAGGTTCTTCCAATTTTCGGCCAAGCCTCCAATTTGGGGAAATGAATCCAATCCAATTTCATGAAATTGATCACACAAATCTCAATTAAACATGTTCTAAGCATACTTAAACATCCAATTCAATTAAAATCATGCTTAAACACATTTTACCCAATTTCAAGTTTCATTTCAACCTTAAGAATTGGGGAAAATTGATCTAATCCAATTTTCTTGAAATTGATCATGCACAACTTCAATTCAACCTCATTCAAGCATAATGCATCAAACAATTCAACCAAATCATGCCTAAATCGAGTTTACCCAAATTAAAGTTTTGACAAAAAATAAGCAAATTGGGGAAAATCAATCCAATCAATTTTTTTTGTCAAATTGATTACATACAACTCAAATTCAATCATATATAATCATTCTCAAACAATCAATTAGACAGAATCAAGCTAAAATCAAAAAGCCCCAAATTTGCTCAAGAACCCTAATTCGGTTTTCATGCAATCAAAGCTCTAGATACCATTGTTGGAATTAAATCAAGTCCCAAGATCAACAAATCATGCATAAAAACCACAAATGAACACATCAAAGGAGGTGGCGGAATCAACTCACATTGAATTCGGTTTTGATGGATGAAGAACAAGATGCGTTTTTGGCTCCCTCCAAGTCACGGCAGTAGCTTCATCTTGCAGTGGGCTGTGCGATTTGGACTGGTTTGGATCCTCCAAGATTCGGCCATTGTGAGCACCATTGAAGCTCCAAGCTTCAAGCTTTCCAAGCTCATGAAGACACTTCCCTATCACCTATGTATAACCCATTTGTGTGCTAGCACTAATCATCTTCCTTGCATCTCCATTTCTCGGTGAAACCAAAAGAAAGAAGAAGAAACGGCAGTGAAGCCGTGAGATAAGAGGAGGAAAAGAGAGGGAGAGAGATAAACCGTAAGAGGTTGCATGTAAGAGAGAGAGTGATAAAAGCTTCATTTTTCTTATATTAATTTATTCATTTACCAAGTAAATAAAATAAATAACTTATGTATTACTTTATACAAAAGTCTATAAATGCTTTTCATCATTTCAACTTTTAACTTTAATCACATCACATCACTTTTAATAAAGTGACATGTTGTCAAGTCATATCACTCAAAGTGACAATTGATTTGACGATTGACGCGACTAGCGATTTGACACTTGATGTGACTTGCGTGCCGCGCTCGAATTCGAAATGCGAATGCGCTCGCAATCACTCTCGGGCTCGGGTTCGCTAATTCCAAATTAACGAATTTTCCGTCGCGTCGTAATTAAATGATTACGCCTAGCGAATTCACTATTCACGTCGCTAACGAATTAATTCTAAATTAATTCGTTCGCCCGAATTAAAATCTAATTTTAATTCCGCGTCAAAATCCAATTTCTAATAATATATCGAATATATATATATTTTATCGATTAATTCCAAATTAATCGTTCTCTCTCTTTAATTAATATTTTATCCCAGATAAAATATCCGCAATAATCCCAGATTAATTTTCTCTCTCATCGAATTAATCCCAGATTAATTCTATCTCTCTCTTTAATTAATCCCTAATTAATTAAGTGCGAGTTATACATCATCGGTGAATCTTCAGGAAGCGACCCATGAGATCTCCGGATATGTTGGCAGTAAATACGATCGTCGGACTGTCCGAACACGTAAGTACCTCGTACTACGTTTATATCGATTTACAAGACAAGGTTGGCTTCTAGCAAAGCGCCATGCCTACCCAATTCTCCAGAAATATTCTTACAGGAATATATAGATCTGTATCAAGCGTAGTATACCGTAGTATTGTGTATATTGGCCCAGTATCGGATAATCACGTGCTAGGGCTGGGGGGCTGGATAAGTGTCTGCCCCGTCCGAAACACATGTCGGATGTCTGGTAACATAGTCTCTATAATCGGATATACATGACCTGGTCACAATATCCCGATTGGTTGCGCAACACTCAAGAGCACTAGTACCGTATCCTGCGTGACATCATCTCAAATGACTGAAGTGACACTTCGTCTTGACATCACACCTAATACTCTACGACTCTCTGATAAACCCAGAAGTGGTGTACTCAGAACCTGTAAAAGTCCCCTACCACCAAAACCAAAGTTATCGATTATCGTAAGTATTAGCGATGTAAGTCTCAGGTTAAGACCATACACACCTACCTGATTCGGCCTCCCATTGACACATAGTCATAATACCAATGGGATTCCGAGGGGTCTATCCAGAGCGAAGCTGTTTCCCGTACCATCGTGTGAAACACGACCTCCTATCGCACTTGCTCAATAATCCAATACTTATATATATGAGAACTATGCCGTTGTGCCCTCACAACACGCACAAGTGCAATACTAGCCTATTCCGCATTATCGATGTCCAGTCTCGATAATACTACGGCTAGGGATATTTAATGATTAATCCTTCGTGGACTGATACTGTCTCATATCATCTCAATCCAGGAACTAATCATAGGGACCTCTCTCATTTATATATCTATGGTGATCTAATCACAAATGATGAGAGTGCAATTTCCTTATTACATAGTTAATTGCTTACAACAACACAATGATCTGTGCAAATAGTGACGCTATGGGTCATTTTGTCCAACAGTTTTCTTGAGAAGGAATTCTAAAACAGTGGTAAGTGGGAGGAAAGTAGAACTCGATGAAAATCGGAGTGATAGTGATACTGTTCCTGAACGATTCCTTAACGGAACATGAACAGTTCATCAAGGATGAGACTGTACCACAATCTTCGAATACAAAAGAACTGCGTAGGTCGGAGAGAGTCAGAAAACAACCTGAAAGGTATGGGTTTCTGATCTAACCTCATAGGATATTAATCTTATTGAGGAAGACGAACTGGCTACGTATGAGGAAGCGATACATGGTATCGACTCCGGTTTATGGCAAGATGCCATGAAATCCGAAATGGATTCCATGTACACCAACCAAGTTTGGACACTGGTTGATGCACCAGAAGGCGTAAAGCACATTGGTTGCAAATGGGTCTTCAATAAGAAGACCGACATGGATGGTAACATACAAATGTACAAAGCTAGGCTTGTAGAGAAAGGGTATCGTCAAAGACTTGATGTCGATTACGACGAAACCTTTTCATCTGTTGCCATGATTAAATCCATTCGGATAATGCTTGCTATTGCTGCATACTTCAATTACGAAATATGACAGATGGACGTCAAAACCGCTTTCCTTAACGGAAACCTTTTAAAGGATGTTTATATGCAACAACCTGACAGTTTTGTCGTACCAAAACATACAGACAAGGTTTGAAAGTTAAATCGATCCATTTATGGATTGAAGCAAACATCGCGTTATTGGAACCAACATTTTGATGAGATCATAAAAGAATATGATTTCGTTCAAAACGAGGATGATCCTTGTGTATATAAGAAGGTTAGTGGGAGCGCACTGACATTCATTGTCCTTTACGCTGATGATGTATTGCTTATTGGCAAAGGATTCCCATGCTACAATCGGTGAAAGCTTGGCTTTCATTAAAATTCTCCATGAAAGATCTGGTAGAAGCAACCTTTATTCTGGGAATAAATATCTATCGGGATAGATTTAGAAAGTTGCTTGGTCTCTCCCAGAGCACGTACATTGACAAAGTGTTGAAGAGATTCAACATGGAACAGTCTAAGAAGGGACTGTTGCCAGTGTCACATGGCGTCAATCTATCTAAGGACATGTGTCCTAAAACTCAAGATGAGAGAGACAATATGAGTCGGATCCCGTTCGCTTCTGCAGTCGGATCGATCATGTATGCAATGATATGTACACGACCTAATATCTCATATGCTTTGACCATGTGTAGTCACTATCAAGACGATCTAGGTGATGGTCACTGGGTTGCGATTAAGAACATCCTTAAGTATCTAAGACGAACTAGGGATGCGTTCTTAATCTATGGAGATGGAGAACTTGAGGTAACTAGGTTTACCGACGCAATTTTTCAAACCGATAAAGTCGACTGTAACTCACAATCTGGGTATATATTTTGTTTGAACAATGGAGCAGTAAGCTGGAAATCTTCCAAGCAAAAGACTATTGCTGATTCAACAATAGAAGCAGAATACATCGCTGCAGCAGAGGAAGAAAAAGAGCCAGTTTGGATCCGTAAATTCCTAATTGGATTAGGAGTAGTTCCGTTAGCAGCTGAGCCCATTCCATTGTATTATGACAATAACGGGGCTGGCTTAACACAGGCTAAGGAACCGCGGTCCCGTCAACGATCCAAGCATGTTCTTCGACATTCCATCTGATTCGTGAGATCATACATCGTGGTGATATGAAGATCGAGAAGGTCGCATCAGATGGCAACATTGCAGATCGCTGACGAACGAAAGCTATCTCAGCAAATGTTTGAGCGACATGTACATAGTTCAGGTGTTAGATACTTGAGTGACTGGCTATAGACCAAGTGGGAGATTGCTGGACAATTATGACCCATAACGTCATTATTTATAAAAGACATTGTGGTTTTTGTACAAATTAACTATGTGACAATGGAAATTACTATTTTATCATTTTATAATTAGATTACTTGAATAAATATAAATGATAAAAATCCTTATGATTAGTTCCGGATTAATAAGATATGAGACAGTATTAATCCACGAAGGTTTAATCATTAAATATCCTTAGTCGTAGTGTATCGAGACTGGACATCGATAATGCGGAATAGACTAGTATTGCACTTGTACGTGTTATGGAAGCGTAATAGCATAGTTCTCATATATTTAAGTGTTGGATACTTATGCAAGTGTGATAGGAGGTTGTGTTTGCCGATGGTACGTAAACAACTTTGCTCTGGATAGACCCCGCGGAATCCCATTGGTAGTATGACTATGTGTCTATGGGAATCCGCATCAGGGTAGGTGTATTTGGTCTTAACCTGAGACTTGCATCGCTAATACTTGCGACAACCAATACGCTTTGGTTTTGGTCGTCCAGGACTTTAACAGGTTTTGTGTACACCTCTTCTAGGTTTATTGAGAATTGTAGTGTATTGGGTGTGATGTCAAGATGGAAATATCAATTTAGTCATATGAAGATGATGATCACGCAGGGATACAGAACTGGTTCTCTATTATGTTGCAACTATCAGGATAATATGACAAGGTCATGATTATCCGATTATAGAGTCTAGTTGCTTGTGATTTGATATATGCTTCGTACGGGGCATACACTATTCCAGCCTCAGGCCTTGCATGTGACATCAGATACTGGATCGCAATACACAATACAACTTATACTACACCTGACAAAGATTATATATTCCTTAAAGAATATTTCTGGAGAATTGGGTAGACACGGTGCTTTGCTAGAAGCCAACCATGTCTTGTAAATCGGTAAGAACGTGGTATGAGGTACACACGTATTCGGATAGTCCGACGACCGAATTTACTGCCAACATATCCATGGATCTCATTAGTCGCTTCCCGAAGATTCACCGATGACGTATGACTCGAACATATTAATCTGGGATTAATTAGAAGAGAGAGAAAATTAATCTGGGATTAATTATGGCGAGAATTTATCTGGGATAAAATTCGAATAGAAGAGAGAGAACGATTAATTTGGAATTAATCGATAAAATAATATATTCGATATATTAAATGAAATTAGATTTCAAAGCGGAATTAAAATTGGATTTTAATTCGGGCGAACAAATTAATTTAGAATTAATTCGTAAGCGATTCTCGTAATAATTTTACGAGGCATTATTATTTAATTAAATTTGATTTAATTAAGTCTCAACGGAAAATTCATTAATTCGGAATTAACGAACTCGAGCTCGAAGTGTGTTGCGTCACCCGACTTGAATTTTGAATTTAAAGTGGGGCCCACTTCACTTACATCACTAGTCACTTTTGTGATGGAAGTTAAATCAATTTTTTGTGATGTGAGTCCAATCACCTTTTTAGTGATGGAGGTGGTTGAGAGCATTAAATGGATTTTGCTCTCAACACACTTACTTTTTGGTTTTGAATAAACCATATATACACTTTTGTATTGACTTGGTCATATGTTGTAATTGTTTTAAAACAAACAAAACACAAAACACAAAAGCTCTCCTCTCTCCATCTCATTGCCGTGAGTTGCTCACTCCAAAGGGAAGATTTTTGTTTCAAATTTCTTCCATACCTAGCACTTAAAGAGTCAACCAAGGTGTTAGGGAAACAATCCATTGAGTTTGGAATTCATTCACCAAGCTCGGAGTTCTTCATCAACATACAATCAAAGAAGATTTTGGAGCACTTCTCAAAGATGAATTTTTTGATATTCTCTACATCCACTTATCCAATCGTTGTAAGTATTTTTCCACTATCTTACTTCGAGTATTCACATGTTTTATGCATAAATAGATCCTTGGCATTTCCTTAGAGAACCCAACACATACAGTTTCCTTTGTAACTTCAGAAGCTGCAATATATTCTGCCTCTGTGGTGGAATCAGCTGTTGATCTCTGTTTGGAACTCTTCCAACAAACTGAACCTCCGTTAAGGGTATACACGAATCTTGATGTAGACTTTCTATCATCAGGATCCGATTGGAAATCAGAATCTGTATTCCCATTAATTTGCAGTTCGTTTCCTCCATAAATAATTAACTTGTCCTTAATACCTTTAAGAAACTTGAGGATATGTTTAATGGCCTGTTGGGGTTTTATAGGGAATTACCGGGTTAGCGCAGCGGAAGGCAAAAAATCAGAATTTTCTGATTTCAAAATTTTTTCTTGAATCAATTAAATAAACTTATTTATTTAATTATCTAATACTTAAAATCTGAAATTTTAACCCAAGAAATCAAATTTCCTTTAATTGCCGAATTGACCCCTAACTTTGTATTTTGATCATTTCTGTCCTCAAATTGTCAAATACATATTTAAGTATTACAAGAGTGCTCATAACACTCTAGAATAGTAACATGTCATCAAATGAACAAATTGGCCTAATATTACAATAATATCAACCAATATACTTCACACATGCTTCATTAGCTTCCAATCCATCATCCACAACCAAAAGCCCCAATTTTTCAGAATTGAAAGAACTCTAGAATATTTCTAAATCATCAAGAAACAAGAAACTAAATTTCCCAGCTTAGGATTAAAGTAGATTACCTATAATATCCAATTTCCTAAGCATTTTTCTTGATTTTTCCTTCATTTCTTCATGGATTTCTTCAAACCATAATTGGGTGCTTTTGTTTTGATGTTGTTCGGCCATGGAGGAAGACCAAATGAAGAATAAAAATATTTTTCCTTTTATTTCCTCATGACCGACAATATGGGTATATTTGTCCATTTGTAAATTTTAATTTCATTAAATTAAAATAATAACAAGATAAGCTTTAATCTTGGCAAATAAAATTTGGACAAATTTAGCTTAATAAATTCATGTCATATAAACCAATAATAATGGGAAAAATTTCATAACAATTATGAAAAAAGTTTATTAATTAATCATTTAAATATTCAAATAATCAATTAATATAATCATTATTATATATGTATTTTTATTTAAAATTAATAACAAATACATATATTTATGGCATGTGTCAAAATCTCATTTGACTAATAATTAATGTGTATCTAATTCTATTATGTATTAAATACAAATACACAATAATTACTATTGGCCAAAATCCCCTAATGCATGTGTTATCGTTTCACCGATTAAACGATTCGAATTAACTCACTTAATCCGATGAAGTATTTTGAATAATCCACATTATTCATATCGAGTTGCCAAAGTACTCAACGAGTACACTTCATATTGTGGGACTCTATAAGTTTAGGTTTATCCGTCACGAAATCTAAGTCGAGGTCATTGCATACGTATAATCCCTCCGTCACAGGCTATCCATATTATACATGGGATATAGATGAGAACGTCAAATTCATTCGGTATAATATAGTCGACTTTCAATTTACGATCTCTAAATAACACTCGGAACTAATTTCTGAAGTTATATCACAGCCATGGATTTACTAGATCGTAAACACTTGCGAATGCCTATGCCCTGTACACAGGACTGACAGATCCTCTTTTGATACGCACTGGATATCATGAGCATCAGTCCACACCCAACGAATAGGCGGAGGTTTGATCTAAATAGATCAGTGACGTGACTGCCATCAAAGTGTGGAGGATAACTCATATATCCCACTGTGCTATCTCAAGTCGAAGGACCACTATGCTCGCTCAACTCGAGAAGATTCCTATTGACGTTGGTGAACCATCTATTATGAAATCTTCAGTGAGTCATTTAGTGTCTTATCAAATAAACACCTACATGTCTATACGAGTCTCCCGAGACTTATGGTTAATTGGAATAAACTATCGGACCAAGTCGCGATATACGACATGTACTGGTCTCAGTGGATCTTACTAACCGACGCGTGTTAGTAAATCTTGACCAGAAACTTTATTTAAGGATATACATATTATAGTACGCTTCCCAATGTCAATTACAAACTACGTTTGTAGGCACTGCATTTTTGCATATAAGCCCGATGATGAGTCTCGTTTGGAGACACTAACTCTTTAGTTGTGAAAGCTGCGTGAAACTGACGTTGGAATGGTAAAGTTGGAAATTAGCATTTTGTCAGATTTAACTCGTTTGTTTCGCTTCGGGTTCGCTTGTTGGACCTCTGTTTTTAAAACACATCTCACAAAATAAATAATTAAAACATTTAAAATACATGTCACAAATTAAATTAAAACCAATTAAATTAAACTTAAATTAAATTAAATTAAATCACATTCTTAAACTAAATAAATCCAATTAAATTAAAACACATGTCACAAATAAATTCCTTCCTCAAATAAAAGATTCAAATTAAATTCCATAAATAACATTCCTAATTAAAATAAATCACATTCCTAATTTAATTAAATCACCTACCAATTTAAATAAATCATATCCTTAATTAAAAAGAACAAATCAAATCAATTCCCATAATTAAAGATTTCCTTATCACATACTAAATTAAAAGATATCTCCAATTAATACACAAATCTTATTCCTTCCCCAACAAGGTAAATCCCCTCCCTTGGCATATAAAAGAACCTTAACCCACACATTCAACCCTGGCCGATTCTCACAAAAAAATCACAAGCAAAAGAAATAAACCCTAGCTTATCACTCTCGGCCCTTTCTCCCTGACTTCAAACCTCACTTCACGCAATTGCCCTTCCAGCAACCCACCATACTCACGCAAGTCCCTCACGCATCAACGCCCATTACCCATTCAACAAGCCACCACCTACTTCACGTAACAGCAAACACTCTACGCATAAGCCCCTTGCCCTCAACCAAGCACATAGGCGTCTCTCTTTCACACAGCCACACGCTTTCTAGGAACAAACACACACGGCAACGGAAGAGCAGTGAAGAGACACACGGCACAGTTCAACACAAACTCACACACTCGCCACCTTTCACACAGCCTTCACTACCCTTGCATTGCCTCCACGAAGCCAGCCAATTCATAATAACCGCCCCTCTCCACCTTATAAACAACACGCCACTATAAGCCCTTGACGGACGCAAACAAAAAAAAACAATAACCCTTGCTTCAAACAGCCCACTAACCAAACTGCTCCACTATCGCCCAATTCAACGCAAGCCTCTCAATCTACAATTTCCATCACATCGCCCAGCAGCCACACGTCCCATATCGATTAATCTTTCACACATTAGCCTCAACTCACGCCAATTGCAACTTAGACCTTTCACAGCACTAAAGTCACGCCCAAACAACCCCAAATACAACCCCAAAGTCACGCCATAACAGCCCTAAACACAACCCCACTGCACGCCCAAAAGACAAACCCCAAACACCCACTGCACTGCTTCATAAACTGCCGCACATCACAGCCATATTCTGTCCAGTTTTGCCGCAAGTTAGACCCTCAAAACAGTTCAGAAATCACCCCAAAACTGCACTAAAAAACTGCACAAAAACCCCCCTGAAAAATCATCAAAAACAGCAGCCATTTAGCCCTTAAAAACGCCCAAAACAGTCCCTTAACCAACTAAAAATAGTAGCCTAAAAACAGCAACAAAACAGCAGCAAAACGGAGTAAAAATAGCAGCCCGAACAGCAAAATAGCGAGGAAAGACGTTGAGTTGGTGAACCAAAAGAGTTACGGATCATCACCATTCAAACGGACGTGTAACGCCCTTTTGTGAGACGACAAAAGAGGTTAGACCTGAGGGCACCTTTTTATTTATTATCTTTCGTTTATTTTATTTATTTTAGAAATATTATCGCATGAGAGTCGTTTGAGGCATGATGTGATTGTTGGATGGGCGGAATGTGTGTTCCCTTTTGTGGTATATAAGATGGAAACCCGGACGTAAATTTCGTAGCCGAATCTGAATGGACGGTAGTGCGGTTTGTACTCGTGATACAACGCCACGTATCACTTAAGAGGCACATATTTCGTTCCATCCAAACTTGTATTTGAGCATGATGTAGTTTGTATGTTATTTATTTGCTATTTAAAGTATGAGTTAGCTTAGTTTGTTATTTATTTTCAAAACATGATTATGTTACTTTAAGCATGATATTTTGTTTAGTTTATGTTTATGTTTGAATAATCGTTTGTTTACTTTGGTTTAATGGTTCAATATGCTCGTGGTGTTATATTGTGTGTTTGCCGTTTAAAGACTTACTTTCAAGCATGCAAACTTAGATTAAGAGTTATATTGATGAATGCGTATTAGATCTAGGTTGTCTTTGAGCATATATATGTTGAATAGATTCGGTTAGTTTATTGCACAAATCATATCATCACAAGTGACATAAGTAAATGACCATTCCGAACCCAACGGTTTGAGGTCTTCCCTTGCGAGGGGTGAGTGCGGCCTTAAATCTTTGTCTCGGTTCACACCGGGTGGCGACTCCATGTTATTTCGTACTCCCACTAGGCCGCAAGCCTAGAACTGCGTCGCCCAGTTCTTGTGTCATACAGTCTGGCGACTCCACTGGGGATAAGAGAATTGGCCCTGAAATAATGTCTTGTAGTGATTTAATTTGTGCTTTAGTTAACTGTGTCTACCGTAGGTTGAAAGGGGTTTAATCAAATGCACATTTAAGGCTAGGTAATGGTTTGGTGTCTTCCTTCATTCACTACCTTTCTAGAAGGAAAAGCTGTGAAGGCACCTAGATAATCATGTACTAGTAGTCTACCATGATGGACTAATTTGGAAGACTCGTTGTTTATTCCTGGCACCAAGCGATAAGAGCCTAAGGGGCTAGGGTACTTAAGAGAGCCTCGCTCCACCCTCCCTCTGGGGAATATACAACGGGAAATCCATTTGACAGTCAGTCACATACCATAACTCGTTGGCACGTACCTTTAGGTATAAGAAAGGTGTGCTCACTTGGTCGCTCGGACCCTTGAGTGGGGAGACCTAGTTGTGGGCAATCCTTCGTCGACGGGAGCTTTTGTCTATACCCCTGTAAACCCGCGTATGAACTATAGTTGTAGGATCAGTAGAGACTATTCCTTTATGTTTTGGACCATTGTCATTTGGATTCAGTTGGACTTGTTGTCATGATGTATGGGCTTGTTGTGCCATTTAAACTGGGACGAGTCTGTGCTTTATGGCAATCGGGCCAAAAGTTTCTAAAATGCTGATGGGCCAACTAGTGTAAAATTCTTATGACTTATATATTCCATACATCGCACACATATCATGCATCTCATGCATACACGCATCATATTAACCCCTGTGTCTTAAAAGCCATCATACATATCTGTTGGGTTAGAGAAGGAAAAAAAGACTTGTCAAAGAAGAGTTTAGCAAACGTGGATATTGGAGAAAAGGAAACCGAGAAACAGAGAGATTTACGGCAAGGATAGAAAGACCATGGTGGGCCCAAAAAAAAGAAAAAAAAGAAAAAAAAAGAAAAAAAAAGAAAAAAAAAGAGAAAAAAAAAAGAAAAATTGTTTGTTTTAAAGTCCTTAATAGTTAGGCATAAGTCCAATGATGAAATCATTTGCTTTATGATGAAATCTTAGAAACGATAAACCCTTAATGTACTTTTATCTGATACTTTGAGTGATTGATCTATGTTAGACTCGTAAGCACTTCACTATAGGTTCTTAGCGGTGAAAACCTGGGTAGTTGGCAATGTGACTAGTTGAAGAAATTGTAGGTCGGTGAATGACCGTTTGCTTAGATGTCTATCTTGATTTGCTTATGTTATGATGTGTGGTATGGTTGAAAATGAAAGAAAAGTCTCTAAAGAAAAGAATTGAACCACTTATAACCAATAAGCGTGAAGCTACCCATGGGCGAGTATTAGGACCACCATGAGGAGAAATGCTACCTTAAATGGTAGGTGTGTTGAAAAAAAAAGAAAAAAGAGAAAAAGAAAAGAAAAGAAAAAAAGAAGTTCAAAATGAAAAGAAAAAAAAAAGACAAAAGAGAAAGAAAACCATACCACATTGAGCACAAAAAAGTAATTACAGATATAATTGAGACATCTAGGTTGGTTCGACCCATCGATCCCGATTTTTGACGAAATCATTGAGTTAGCTTACCTGGGGATGAATCTGCGAAGGAACCTTTACATACACACACCTCGAGTCTGGCGTAGATCATTTATTCAAAGACTTGGACTTGAGTTGCATTGAATGTTTTGAAGGTTCTCTGGTTTCATTACTGGGCATTCTTTGAGGATGATAATATGCATAACTATTGAGACTATTTCATAGCATAGTATGATGATATAGAAGGCCCCACCATGTGGTTCATCTTGACCAAGTACAAACAGCGGAGAGCAGAAAGCTAAACCAAGACTGGGGGCGACCAGTCTACCACACCGTGAATCAATGACATAACAAGATATTGAGTCATGAGACCAGATAGAAGACTGAGCAATCACCTGGAGAACTGGCGGAAGACCTAACCCAGCGGGATATGAAATTCATCCATGCATGCATTCATACATGTAACACATTTGCATTCTTTTTGTGTTTTGTTTTCTTTGTATTCACAGGTTTCAACGGAGAAAAAGAGAAAGATCACTCTCAGGAATGAATCAGAATCAGTATCAATCTCAGGAATGAATCATTATCAGTATCAGTTTTGGGGTCGAGGCCCACATCAGTATCAGCTTGGGGGGCGAGGCCCACAGCATCAATATCAGACTTGGGGATGAGTCTCAGGGTTGAAGCCCATATCAGTATCAGTTTTGGGGTGAGGCCCAAGTCAGTATCAGTCTGGGGGTGAGGCCCACATCAGTGTCTGTATGGGGGCGAGGCCCACATCAGTTTCAATTTGGGGTCGAGGCCCATATCAGTATTCATTTGGGGATGAGTCCCGGGGTTGAGGCCCACATCAGTATCAGCTTGGGGTGAGGCCCGCATCAGTTTGGGGCGAGGCCCATATTAGTATCAGTTTGGGGCAAGGCCCACATCTGTATCAGTCTAGGGGCGAGGCCCACATTAGTTTCAGTTTTGGGCGAGGCCCACATCAGTATCAACTCAAGGCCGAGGCCCATATCGTCAGAATTTGGAATGAATCCAGGGAATGAATCCCAGGGCCGAGGCCCACATCAACAGAGATTTGGAATGAATCCAGGTAATGAATCCCAAGGCCGAGACCCACATCGTCAGAATTTGGAATGAATCCAGGGAATGAATCCCAGGGCCGAGGCCCACATCAGCAGAGTTTAGAAATGAATCGAGGGAATGAATCCCAGGGCCGAGGCCCACATCAGCAGAATTTGGAATGAATCCAGGGAATGAATCCCAGGGCCGAGGCCCACATCAGTAAAGATTTGGAATGAATTCAGGGAATGAATCCCAAGGCCGAGGCCCACGTCGTCAGAATTTGGAATGAATCCAGGGAATGAATCCCAGGGCCGAGGCCCACATCTGCATCATTCTGGGGGCGAGGCCCACATCAGCATCAGTATGGGGGCGAGGCCCACATTAGCATCAGTATCAGCATTGCCGGGAATGGCATTCTGGGGGCGAGGCCCACATTGGCTCGGTATCAGTTTGTCGGGTATGGCATTCTGGGGGCGAGGCCCATATTAGCATCAGTATCAGCATTGCCGGGTATGGCATTCTAGGGACGAGGCCCACAATGGCTCAGTATCAGTTTGCTGGGAATGACATTCTGAGGGCGAGGCCCACATCATCATCAGAATCAGTCTTACCGGGTATGGAGATATCAGATCAGTTTTGCCATGTACGACACTCCGGGCAGGGAGACATCAGGTTAGTTTTGCCAGGTACGACACTCCGGGTATGGAGACATCAGATCAGTTTGGCAGGTACGGCACTCCATGTATGGAGATATCAGATCAGCCAGGTACGGCACTCCGAGTATGAAGACATCAGATCAGTTCTGCCAGATATAACATTCTGGGGGCGAGGCCCACATAGCATCAAATCAATTTATGCCGGGTATGGCAATCTGGGGGCGAGGCCCATATCACATCAGATCAGTTCTGCCGGGAATGGCACTCCGAGAATGGAGATATAGTCCGGGAATGGACAGCTCGAGAATGAGCACGCCGAGAATGGCACGCCGGGAATGGCACTCCGAGAATGGAGATATAGTCCGGGAATGGACAGCTCGAGAATGGGCAAGCCGAGAATGGCACGCAGGGAATGGCACTCCGAGAATGGAGATATAGTCCGGGAATGGACACGCCGAGAATGGCACGCCGGGAATGGCACTCCGAGAATGGAGATATAGTCCGGGAATGGACAGCTAAAAATGAGCACGCCGAGAATGGCACGCCGGGAATGGCATAAACACAGCAACTACAACGCCCTAGGTACGGGGTTTAGCACGCCGAGAATGGCACAACCGCGACGCCCTAGGTACGGGGTTAGCATTCAGACCACAGCGAAGCCCTAGGTACTGGGTTAGCACGCCAGGTACGGCATGTGGACTACTCAGACTACTGCAACACCCTAGGTACGAGGTTAGTATTCAGACATTTGTGGCACTCTAGGTACGGAGGCGTCACCGCGACACCCTAGGTACGGGGTTTAGCACGCCGAGAATGGCACAACCACGACGCCCTAGGTACGGGGTTAGCATTCAGACCACAGCGAAGCCCTAGGTACTGGGTTAGCACGCCAGGTACGGCATGTGGACTACTCAGACTACTGCGACACCCTAGGTACGAGGTTAGTATTCAGACATTTGTGGCACTCTAGGTACGGAGTCGTCACCGCGACACCCTAGGTACGGGGTTAGCACTCAGACATTTGTGGCTCTCTAGGTGCGGAGACGTCACCGCGACACCCTAGGTACGGGGTTAGCATTCAGACAACTAACATCATCACTGCGGCACTCTAGGTATGGAGACGCAACCGCGACGCACTAGGTACGGGGTTTAGCACGCCGGGAATGGCACATCATCAAATCAGTTCGGGAACAAAGCCCACCGGTGGTTCGGGAATAAAATCCAGAGGTCGAGGCACCTCGCCATCACATTCAGCTCGGGAACAAAGCCCAGGGAACAAAGCCCACATGTGGTTCGGGAACAAAGCCCATAGGTCGAGGCACCTCGCCATCACATTCAACACAACGGGAACAAAACCCAGGGAACAAAGCCCACTCTCTACACAGTTCGGGAACAAAGCCCACAGATGGTTCGGGAACAAAGCCCAGGGGTCGAAGCACCTCGCCATCATAATCAGTTCTGTTCGGTAGTGATTCCTAGAGATCAAAGCATCTTGCAGGGATGAACCTCGAGGTCGAGGCACCTCACCACATCATCAAATTTAGTTCAGAGCAGCAGGCAAGTCAGGTGGCAGCTGGCGAGCCAGGTAAGTAAAAATGCATTGCACGTACTTTGATAGGATTGTCATTGTCACACACTGCACAAGCCCCATCAAAGTGGGGGCGACTGTAGGCACTGCATTTTTGCATATAAGCCCGATGATGAGTCTCGTATGGAGACACTACCTCGTTAGTTGCGAAAGCTGCGTGAAACTGACGTTGGAATGGTAAAGTTGGAAATTAGCATTTTGTCAGATTTAACTCGCTTGTTTCGCTTCGGGTTCGCTTGTTGGACCTCTGTTTTTAAAACACATCTCACAAAATAAATAATTAAAACATTTAAAATACATGTCACAAATTAAATTAAAACCAATTAAATTAAACTTAAATTAAATTAAATTAAATCACATTCTTAAACTAAATAAATCCAATTAAATTAAAACACATGTCACAAATTAAATTCTTCCTCAAATTAAAAGATTCAAATTAAATTCCATAAATAACATTCCTAATTAAAAAATCACATTCCTAATTTAATTAAATCACCTACCAATTTAAATAAATCATATCCTTAATTAAAAAGAACAAATCAAATCAATTCCCATAATTAAAGATTTCCTTATCACATACTAAATTAAAAGATATCTCCAATTAATACACAAATCTTATTCCTTCCCCAACAAGGTAAATCCCCTCCCTTGGCATATAAAAAGAACCCTTAACCCACACATTCAACCCTGGCCGATTCTCACAAAAAAATCACAAGCAAAAGAAATAAACCCTAGCTTATCACTCTCGGCCCTTTCTCCCTGACTTCAAACCTCACTTCACGCAATTGCCCTTCCAGCAACCCACCATACTCACGCAAGTCCCTCATGCATCAACGCCCATTACCCATTCAACAAGCCACCACCTACTTCACGTAACAGCAAACACCCTACGCATAAGCCCCTTGCCCTCAACCAAGCACATAGGCGTCTCTCTTTCACAAAGCCACACGCTTTCTAGGAACAAACACACACGGCAATGGAAGAGCAGTGAAGAGACACACGACACAGTTCAACACAAACTCACACACTCGCCACCTTTCACACAGCCTTCACTACCCTTGCATTGCCTCCACGAAGCCAGCCAATTCATAATAACTGCCCCTCTCCACCTTATAAACAACACGCCACTATAAGCCCTTGACGGACGCAAACAAAAAAAAACAATAACCCTTGCTTCAAACAGCCCACTAACCAAACTGCTCCACTATCGCCCAATTCAACGCAAGCCTCTCAATCTACAATTTCCATCACATCGCCCAACAGCCACACGTCCCACATCGATTAATCTTTCACACATTAGCCTCAACTCACGCCAATTGCAACTTAGACCTTTCACAGCCCTAAAGTCACGCCCAAACAACCCCAAATACAACCCCAAAGTCACGCCATAACAGCCCTAAACACAACCCCACTGTACGCCCAAAAGACAAACCCAAACACCCCTGCACTGCTTCATAAACTGCCGCACATCACAGCCCTATTCTGTCCAGTTTTGCCGCAAGTTAGACCCTCAAAACAGTTCAGAAATCACCCCAAAACTGCACTAAAAAACTGCACAAAAACCCCCCTGAAAAATCATCAAAAACAGCAGCCATTTAGCCCTTAAAAACGCCCAAAACAGTCCCTTAAATAACTAAAAATAGTAGCCTAAAAACAGCAACAAAACAGCAGCGAAACGGAGTAAAAACAGCAGCCCGAACAGCAAAACAGCGAGGAAAGACGTTGAGTTGGTGAACCAAAAGAGTTGCGGATCATCACCATTCAAACGGACGTGTAACGCCCTTTCGTGAGATGACAAAAGAGGTTAGACCTGAGGGCACCTTTTTATTTATTATCTTTCGTTTATTTTATTTATTTTAGAAATATTATCGCATGAGAGTCGTTTGAGGCATGATGTGATTGTTGGATGGGCGGAATGTGTGTCCCTTTTGTGGTATATAAGATGGAAACCCGGACGTAAATTTCATAGCCAAATCTGAATGGACGGTAGTGTGCGGTTTGTACTCGGGATACAACGCCACGTATCACTTAAGAGGCACATATTTCGTTCCATCCAAACTTGTATTTGAGCATGATGTAGTTTGTATGTTATTTATTTGCTATTTAAAGTATGAGTTAGCTTAGTTTGTTATTTATTTTCAAAACATGATTATGTTACTTTAAGCATGATATTTTGTTTAGTTTATGTTTATGTTTGAATAGTCGTTTGTTTACTTTGGTTTAATGGTTCAATATGCTCGTGGTGTTATTGTGTGTTTGCCGTTTAAAGACTTACTTTCAAGCATGCAAACTTAGATTAAGAGTTATCTTGATGAATGCGTATTAGATCTAGGTTGTCTTTGAGCATATATATGTTGAATAGATTCGGTTAGTTTATTGCACAAATCAAATCATCACAAGTGACATAAGTAAGGGACCATTCCAAACCCAACGGTTTGAGGTCTTCCCTTACGAGGGGTGAGTGCGGCCTTAAATCTTTGTCCCGGTTCACACCGGGTGGCGACTCCATGTTATTTCGTACTCCCACTAGGCCGCAAGCCTAGAACTGCGTCGCCCAGTTCCTGTGTCCTACAGTCTGGCGACTCCACTGGGGATAAGAGAATTGGCCCCGAAATAATGTCTTGTAGTGATTTAATTTGTGCTTTAGTTAACTGTGTCTACCGTAGGTTGAAAGGGGTTTAATCAAATGCACTTTTAAGGCTAGGTAATGGTTTGGTGTCTTCCTTCATTCACTACCTTTCTATAAAGAAAAGCTGTGAAGGCACCTAGATAATCATGTACTAGTAGTCTACCGTGATGGACTAATTTGGAGGACTCGTTGTTTATTCCTGGCACCAAGCGATAAGAGCCTAAGGGGCTAGGGTACTTAAGAGAGCCTCGCTTCACCCTCCTTCTGGGGAATCTACAACGGGAAATCCATTTGACAGTCAGTCACATACCATAACTCGTTGGCACGTACCTTTAGGTATAAGAAAGGTGCGCTCACTTGGTCGCTCGGACCCTTGAGTGGGGGGAGACCTAGTTGTGGGCAATCCTTCATCGACGGGAGCTTTTGTCTATACCCCTGTAACCCGCGTATGAACTATAGTTGTAGGATCAGTAGAGACTATTCCTTTATGTTTTGGACCATTGTCATTTGGATTCAGTTGGACTTGTTGTCATGATGTATGGGCTTGTTGTGCCATTTAAACTGGGACGAGTCTGTGCTTTATGGCAATCGGGCCAAAAGTTTCTAAAATGCTGATGGGCCAACTAGTGTAAAATTCTTATGACTTATATGGTCATTAATTCAAAGATTAATTAATTGGATTAGATTGATTGAATAACATGATTTGTATGAATACATGAATGTGTTGTATGAATAATGTATATCAGATGGATATTAGAAGGGCAATGGCAGTTTTGGAAATTGTTGTAATAAGTTTAGAATTTATTAAATTGGACCTACGTGTCCAGCCTTTTATCTCCTTTCTCATTATATTTCTCTTCTCACCAATTCCCCTCAATGTAAATGAGGTTTCTTTATTGTATGTTGTAATTGGGTAGAAGTTAGAATAGTTCTAGCCGGGGAGAGGAAATGGAGTGATTTGTTCTAGGAACAATTTGTGACATATCCATCCGTATATCATTATTAATTTATTTATTTATACGCGCTTTATTATGTATTTAGAATGCATGTTTAAGGGTGTATGATGATGATGAGACCTAATCAAAGATAATAAATTGGTTGCCAATTTGCATGCGAAAAACCCTCAAACATATTAATCGTTTTTCCTTCCGTTGAGTGATTCTTACTCAAGATCCAAAGTTGGCATTGGTTTGTTGGCCAAAGTCAAGACCTTTGTCAATTGCGGATGTGTTTGAATCATGAGAGTTTTGTTCCATATCGTGTGTCTTGTCCAAGTTGTGATTTGTTGGCCAAAGTCAAGATCACTTCTTGTTCATGGACATTGATTACGAAGCTTTCCATGTCAATGGGTTCCGCTTAACTGGGATCATTAAGTTTGTTGTGCCAAAGCCAAGGCTTAGTTGATTCAGAGGAAAAGGTTAGGTAATATATTCGATATATTGGCATATATAAAATATATGTTTCGGACTTGGATGTCCACCTACTGGATCTAGGAATTGGATGGGATCCAATTGATATTTGAGATCTACCTAGTTAAATATCATACAGCTTGTTGGCCAAAGTCAAGGTTGTGTGTTATTTAACGGGATCCTAGCCCACTAGGAAACTGGGTTTCCCGAGTACTCGACAGAGGGTTAGAGGCTTGCCGAAAATTAGTGGGAGGCGAGAATTAAATTTGCATATTCGTTTATTACTTGCCATATGCGCTCAATCAAATATCATTCGTCAAATATATATTAGTTGGACTAATATTTAATTGTTGTTTTAATAAACAGTTGGACTGTAATTCAAACTATTCAATTAATGGTTGATTTTATAATTGATTATAGTAATCAATATAATTGAATTAACCAATTTAATTATAATTTATTAATGGTTGGACCATAGTAATCATTATATTAAATAGTACCTGAAATCGTTGATTAAATAGTTGGACTATTAGAATCAAGATTAAATTGAAAGATTAGTGTTTAAAACATTATCCTAGGGAAAATGTGTTTAGACGACTTTAATTTTCAATTGGGAATAAAATTTCAGGATGATCCTGGAAACTAATAAGTTACTTTATTTGATAAAATAACATATTAGGCCTAAAGCCCAAAGTTAAGCAAATAGTAGAGCATGATCTTTGGAAGATTCATGTGATGATAACTTTAGTGTTTAATTCATTATACTTGTCATAATGACTCTCCTTAATTTCTTAATCAGAACTAAGGATTAGATCCTTAAAGTATGATAATGAAATTGAAGGATCTTCATAGATCTATTCTTAGATCTTAGAAGTATTAATTGCAATAAACAACTCTTGGAGAGTTAATACTATTCTCAAGGAGACCAAAGTCAAAGTTTGCAATAAGGCAAGTAGCGCAAGGCACATCTTACTTCGATATTCTAGAAGGCCAAGGCTTGGCCAAAGACTTCTGGAATGTGAAAAGGGCAAAGGCAAAATCATTATAATCTTCTAGGAAGATAAAAGACATATCCCAAGATGTCTGCCTAAATTGTGGCAAACGGGGTCATTGAAGCGTGACTGCCGTATGGACAAAGCAGATATGAAGGAATTGAAGACGAGCAAGGCTCTGACTTCAAATATGTTTGTCAAACATTATGTTCACTACTAGTATTAAAATTAGATTTTGAATACTTAGTGTGGTACATAAAATATATGTATTGATGTTCAGAATCTGTTTTGAACGGGATACTGACATCATTTGAGATTAATCTCGCGAATCGGAAACGGGACGACAATCGCTGTTTCAACCGTAGATACCTAAGTTTAGGAACTACCTTCGGGTATGTACTTAATTAGGAAACTGTTAAAATATAACTAGTTTGACTAGAAATAATGTCTCTATATCGTGTATACTTGTTGCGAGTATACCTTTATATTCTAGAACACTAAAGTGTTTTATTTATAAAGATGATATTGAGATAACACATTAGATGTGAACAACAGTATTTATATTTTGAATATAAATAAATCTCAAACATATAACATGACAAACAAGTAGCTCAAACTGATTTGATCAGATAAGACTTATTTGTGGCAGTGTTGTCTGGGACACATTAAACAAGACTCGTATATCCACACTTTTGAAGTGTGGATACTAGGACGGATTTTATTCCATTCAAATGATGTCTACGAATCTAATTCATTAGGTAAAGTACCTAAAATACCTTTTACTTGGTAAAAGTGTAAGTGCCACCGATCTATTAGCCCTTGTTCATAGTGAAGTAAGTGGGCCCATGTCTAGCTAGGCTAGAGGTGGATATGAATATTTTGTGACCTTTACGGATGTTTCATCGCGTTATGGTTGTGTTTATTTTGAAGAACACAAATCAGAAACTTTTAGAGTTTCAACACGAAATAGACGAATAGATCGGCTAAAGTATTAAAACATCACGGTTTGACCATGATGAAAATACTTAAGCAATAAGTTTCTCATATACTTGAAAGAGTATATATTCTTTCAATAGGACTCCTCCCGGAACACGTCAGTTTGACGGTGTGTCCGAACGGAGAAACCAAATTTTGTTAGACATGATAAGGTAATCATGAGTCGCTCTGAGCTACCATTTTCCTTCAAAGGGATAAGCATTTAACAATGCAATACTTATTTTGAATAAGGTTCCATGAAAATCTGTTTGACAGATTTCATATTAGATATGAACAGGAAAGAAGCTGAGCTTTCTCACTCCTGATGATTGGGAATGCTAGGCATATGTTTGGATGATACCAAACTAGAACCCAAATTGGATAAGTGCCTAATTGTAGGTTGTCCTAAGGAAACCAAAGTACAGTACTTATACATCTCACATGAGAACAATGTAATTGTTGCTCGCCATGCATTTTTCCTAAGAGGAATACCGATATGCAGTGGTAAGTGGGAGGATAGTAAAACTCAATGAAAAAATAGTAGAGTAATACTGTTCAAGGCACTAGTCCTTAATGGAACAAAAACAGTTCATCAAGGATGAAACTGTACCAGTAATCTTCGAATACACAAGAACCGCGTAGGTCGGAGAGAGTCAGAAAACAACCTGGGGTATGGGTTTCTGATCTCACCTCATAAAGATATCAATCTTATTGAGGAATACGAACTGTACGTGTGAGGAAGTGATACAAGGTATCGACTCCCTATTATGGCAAAGTGTCATGAGTCCGAAATGGATTCCATGTATAACAACTATGTTTAGACTAGTTGTTGTACCGCAAGGCATTGTGCCTATTGGTACTATATAAGTCTTCAAGGAATACATACATGGATGGCAACAAACCAACGTACTAAGCTAGGCTTGTAGCGAAAAGGTATCGTTATCAACATTGTGTTGATTACAATGAAACCTTTTACCTGTTGCCATGGATAAATCCATTTGGATAATGCTTGCTGATGCTACATGTTTCATTCATGAAATAAACAGCTGAACGTCAAAATCGCTTTCCTTAAACGGAAACCTTTTTAGAGGATGTTTATAACATCCTGACGGTTTTGTCGTACCAAAACTAGCAAATAAGATTTGCAGATTATTCGATCCATGTTTGGATTGAAGCAAGCATTAGGTTCTTGGAATTATCGTTTTGATGTAATCATAATGGTGTATGATTTGATTCAAAACGAATATGATTCTTTTGTATATGAGGAGGTTAGTGGGAGCGCATTGACAATGATGTCCTAAATAATGATGATATCATTTCTTGGAAATGATATTCCATATTATAATCTGTGAAAGCTTGGCTTTCATTAAAATTCTCCGTAGAATTCTGGGGAGTAACAACCTTTATTCTAGGAATAAAGATCTATGAGTTAGATGTAGAGGTTATTGACACTCTGCGAGAACTCATACATTGAAAAATGTACGCAACCTGGTGTCTCATTGCTTTGAGCATATGGATTCACGTACTGGTCAATCCAAGTGATAGTCACTGGATTGATATTAAGAACATCCGTTAGTATCTTAAAGAACTAAGGATGATGTCTTAAACTATGGAGAATGAGAACTTGTAGTGACTGGGATCACTGCTGTAAGTTTTCTAACCGATAAAAAAACGGTACAATACAGTTTGAATAACGGAACAGTGAGCTGAAATCTTCCAAGCAAGATACTGTTACCGAATAAACAACAAATGCGGGTCATTGCTGTGGCTGAGGCAGCAATAGAAGCCATCTGGGTCATTAACAAATCTAATTAGATTAGATATAGTTCTGTTAGCAGCTGAGTTAGGCTACAGCGCAGACTAAAGAATTAATGGTCTCATCAACGATCCAGATATATACTTCGACTATTCATCTGATTCGTTCGGATCATACATCGTGGAGATGTGATGATCGAATAAATTGCATCAGACGATAATCATACAAATCCGCTGACGAAAGCCTTTCCTCAGCAGTTTGAGCGAACCGTACATGGTTCGGGTGTAAGACACTCGAGTGACTGGCTATAGGCCAAGTGGGAGATTGTTGGACAATTATGACCCATAGCGTCACTATTTGTACAGATCATGGTGTTGTTGTACAAATTAACTATGTGACAAAGAGATTGCACTCTTATCATTTGTGATTAGATCACCTAGTTGTATAAATGATATGAGGTCCATATGATTAGTTCCTGGATTGAGATGATATGAGACAGTATCAGTCCACGAAGGATTAATCATTAAATATCCCTAGTCGTAGTATTATCGAGACTGGACATCGATAATGCGGAATAGACTAGTATTACACTTGTGCGTGTTATGTGAGATCATAACGACATATTTCTCATATAT